>WEKY01011622.1:260846-329856 GCA_013390045.1 Picathartes gymnocephalus
CCGACCCGAGCGGCAGCGCCTTGTGCGGTTCGAAGCGGTCGAGATGGAGCGGGGCGGGATCGTGAAAGCCGGGAGCGACGCCAGGGGACATGTGAGAGGCGGGTCGCGGTGTGAGGGGCGGGTCGCGGTGTGAAGGGAGACGCGAGAGGCGGGGAGCGGTGTGGGCGGTGTGAAGGCGGCGAGAAAAGTAGGGAGCGGTGTGAGAGGCGGTGTGAGGGGCGGGGAGCGGTGTGAGGGTGGGGTGAAGGCGGTGGGAAAGGCGAGGAGCGATGTGAAGGTGCTGGGAAAGGTAGGGAGCGCTGTGAGGGGCGCCGTGAGGGGCGCCGTGAGGGGCGCCGTGAAGGCGGGGTGAAGGCGGTGGGAAAGGTAGGGAGCGCTGTGAGGGGCGCTGTGAGGGCGGGGTGAAGGCGGCGGGAAAGGCGAGGAGCTGTGTGAAGGTGCTGGGACAGGTAGGGAGCGCTGTGAGGGCGGAGTGAGGGTGTCGTGAGAGGCGGGGAGCGATGTGAGGGGCGGGGCCTTTTAAAAACTTTGCTGAAGCTTCGAAGAACTTGATTTTGTGAGGTAGATTATTCTCTTCAATCAATAGTATCCGCTTGAGACAAGCAAAACAGTGTCATTCACATGCCCTCTAAAAAAATCCATGACCTTAACAAAAGTTGACGTTTTACACAACAAAGTAGAAACACAACAACTGAAAGTAGATACGGCTAATCTGGAATTATTTGCTGTATAAACTCCTTACCATTTTCATTTTCAGTATTCAGAATGACAAAAAAAAAATTAAGGAATTATCTTTTAATGTTTACTATCTATATTGTAAACTATGCTGTGGGTGAAGAAATCTTCATCACAGAAGTTGTCAGTTTCTAACCTGTCAATGGCTGTAACATTTTGTATTACTGTACTGGTACCACCGGTCTCTAGAAGGATGTGGAAGGTGATGGGCAGGTGGGGCAGAAGATGGGTCCTAAGGCGTGCTTGCGGTGTTCCAAAGGGATGCGTGTATGCTCTGGGGAGTGAGACCGGAGTGCAGCATCAGCAGTACCAGCACTTGCTCTTTTGCTGCGTGCAGTGCTCGGTGGCTGGAGGAGACGGCTGCGGACACACTGCTCGCGGTCCCTGCCGCAGGGAGAGAGGCCCTGCCTGTACTGCCTGTACCGCTGTGGGCTAGGTTGGGCTGATCTGCAGGCAGCTGCTGGAACCATAACGCATAATGTCAAAAAGATTTGCCTAGATTGCTGTAAACATGTTCTGCTTTGATGTGCTAAAGCATTTCATCACAAAAAATAACTCTTTTAAGGATTCTGAAAGCAAAACATGAAAGAAGAAAAAATTGTTAGTCTCATGATTTATTTGGAATTGTCTTATTATTGGATGTCAATGATTAAAAAAAAAAGGAGAGAAGGAATGTAAAAATAGGATGTGATAAAGTGGGATCTGAAGAAAGGGGAAATGAAGTAATTAAAAAAATGGAAGAGAAAATAGACTAAGAAACCAGTAGGGATTTAGAGCACAATAACCACCTTATGGGTGACTACTGTTGGCTTGGGTCTTTAAAGCAGAAAAAATAAAAGAACATCCAGTCTAAACTAGATCTCTCTAATATTTAATTCTGTATGTATGAGGCAGGAAGTAGTTTTGAATTGCAGCAATTTCCTCCTGAGAAAAACAACTTACTTTGCAAATATTAAAGTCAATAGTGCTGCATGTCTCTGCCCATAAGCATTTAGCCTGAAGTGGATGATGGCAATTTTGATTGGGGAAATAAATTCTTTCAGGTAAAATGATCTCCAGGCGAGATAAAAGAACCCTACTCTGATGTACTTGGCCAGTAGTAAGGGGTTTTGATATTCGTGTTACTCTGCCTCAGCAGAGAAATACTGATTTTTCCATTTATTTACCTGAGCTGTTTATTACTGCACAGACTGGAGAGGTGAAGTTTCATTACTGACCACGTAAGGTAGTTATGTAGTACAGCTTTGGTATGCTACCTAAAGCAATAATAATAAGGTTTAGTGCCATTGTTCCACAGTTCCACATCTGTTCTAGGAATTCTTGGGAAAAGCATGGGAAATTGGTTTAAAGAAGAAATTGTAAGTTCGTGTTGACTTCTTATGATATGAAATATACTATTTCTTTTTTTATTTTTCTTCCACCCTCTTTACTTCATTACCTCTGTCACTTGTTATATCTTTAAACCAGAAGCTGTTGTGAATTGAAACCGTATTTACATAGCACATGTTGGAACACCTTATTCTTGACAGGCAGCCTTTGGCACTACCTCAACAATGCCACAGCACCAGCTTAGATTTGTAAACCTGATTTTATTTAATGATTTCATTTATTTAGACTTTTTTCTGTTTTCATTTAGTCTTTTTACCTGCTGGAAATTATTAAACTGGTTTGTCTGGGTGAGAAGAATGAGCAAGAGAATAATCCTTCTGTGTCCATGGGAAAGTGCAGTTGAAATCTCTTGCTTTTCCTGCCATCCTCAGTCCCATTTCCTGATCACACAGATATCAAACTTCAGAGATGTTCATCTGATGCTGGGGATAGATTTATTTTAATGGTAGTAATCTGAATGACTGAATTAAAAATGAATTTATATGTTAATGGTTCTATGTATTTTCAGAATGTGCTTTTCTCCATAACAGAGGCTGATGTGGGAAAGCCTGGGAGCAGACACAGAATTTAGATTGTGATAAAGAGACAATAGTCATAGAACATTTTCCTGAGTGGTACTTTCAGTATTCTGGAACTCTTCCTATTTCCTGACAATTTCTCCTTTATAATCTATGTTCTACAGGCAGGTTATTAGCTGATTGCAAAGTTTGAAAAGTCACTTGGCACGAACAAAAATCACCATGTTCCCAAGCAGACTGTTCTAATCTAGCTAACAGCAATTAGCATAATTATACACCAGACATAGTCCACATCTAAAACAAGCAGTTAGCATGCAGACATATGAAATACCTTCCTCATGTGTCATATTTTATATCAGATCTCTCTGTTGTTAAAATCTATTGCTCATGACTCTGCAGTATTTTCCCTTTATCTTATTTCCAGTATTGCTTGTTTTGAAATGTCAGAATTACTAAACTGTGGCTGATATAAACTGATACTGGTTTTATAACTGGAAATTGAATGGTGAAATATTCCTGCTGTTTTCTTAAGCTCAGTGACAGGTAGGCAATACCTTTTTCAGATGAGTCAATATAGCTGGTTTTACATGCTAAAAGTGAAGCAGAGCAGTAATGCTGGTTACAGACAGGGTAGAGGTAACAGACTGTACATCACAGGAGAGTTTGTGATTTAGTTACTTAAAATAATCAAACATTTTTATTGGAAAGAAATCTAAGCAGAATGTAGTCAGAATGGAGACCATAATTTCTAAGATGGCAAGGTGACCTAAATTTCCTTGAGAGAGCAAGGGGAAGGGTAGAAGAGTGATAGAAAGAAAACAGGGTAGAGTTCTGAAGTATCTTGGATTGCCCATACCAAAAGTGAAAACACAAGTCTGAGGAATCCTGGTGGGAAGGTGCTGAATTTAGCACTTTGGGCTGCCAGCCTGACACATTTAGGACATTTCCACTGGAGAGAGCTGGGAAAATGGCCCAAATGTTTTGATATACTTAACCTGCTTAAAAACATGCAATTAAACTTCTTTTTCATGGTATTTGTTCCTGAATATCACACACAGAAAATAATAAGAAAAAAATGAACAGGGAACAGCTTTCCATGGATGAGACTTCCATATTTATTTTTATTCCATGTGCATAGAAAATGGCAGTGAAGTTCCTTATGAAGTAGGCAGGGAATGGGAGATGTGGATATACTGGACCGGACTTTGTGCTTCAAAATTACACTATTCATTTTTTAAAGTTTGGGCTCTTTTCCTCTTAGAATTCATAACACTTTCTTTTTTGGGTTTTTTTTTTTGTGCATGATGTTTCAAATTCCTTTTCCAATGACACACTGCATTACAAATGGATGGCACTTGAGACCAAAGTGGCATTTCCATATTTACACCAACAAAGAAATTTACATGACGCAGTAGCATACAATCCTGACATTCAGTAATAGCAATAAAACAAGGGCAGCCATTGGATTTTTTCTGTACAAACTATCAGAACAAGACTTTTATTCACATAAAAAAAATCAGCTTTAATTTGCTCTGACCTACACACTTTCCAAATTCATCATACTCAATTCTCAAACCTTTCATCACATCGCCCACACCCTCACCAGACTATAGGAGCTACAAGTAATGATACCTAAACACCTAAGCAGAGCAAACCCATCCCTGCCAGCTTTTTCTCCTGACAATTCCTCACTCCACAAAAAAAAAAAAAAAAAAAAAAATCGTCCTTTTTCCTTCTTTTCTTTCCCTTTCACATCTCTTAACCAAAACAACACGAGACCATTCCAGTCCTTCTCAATCCAGACAAGAAGCACGCTGGGTTTTTCTCTCTGGTGCTACACCCAGGAGTCAGGAGAACCTGGGTACTGTTCTGCTCGGTAAGAAGATCGTCTGGTGGAATAAAAGTCTACATAATTGGTGGTTGATTTCAGTCCATATGGTGTTGTGTAATCTGAAGTAGCAGGAAAGTGAACTCGATCGTCAAAGTAAGGGTCCTCGTAGCTGTGTGGGGACTGCAGGTACAACCGGTAGGCATCATAGTTTTTTCTGGTGGTATCTTCTTGGCTGTAGTACAATTGCTGATGCTGCTGGGAAAATGACAGCAAAATAAACTTTCAAAAATATATTTAGCAGAGAAAATACTTTTCCCTAGTGCAGCTGTACGCATGACAGTAATGCAGGTTTCAAACCTCCATGAAATGTACCCAGGGAAATGGAGGAAATGCCCCTGAGCCCTGACCATGTCTCCTCTCACATCACTCGAAGGGAGTAACTCTCCCAAAGTGCAAAACTTTAGAGCTCAAGTACAGTGAGTACAGGACCTGGCCGTATCTATCAAAACCAGCCCAAACCCAACTCAAGTCAGAAAAGAGGTCTCAGATCCCACCGTAAGAAGGTGCTAATAAAACATGTGACTCATAGGGAACCAGCCAGGCTCCAGGAGCCCTGAGGCCCTGCCTCTGACCCAGCGCCCATGAGCTGTTCAGGGCATGTGCCCAGAGCTCCAGGCTGCCTTAACCCCTCCTACTGAGCCTGGGCAGCAGCACTACCCAAACACAGCTCTGGGCTCACCTGCAGACGCCGGTTCTGTTCCCTTGCTGGTGAGGAATAGGAACTGATGTAAATTGGTGAAGCTTTGCTGGAGCCTGGGAGAAAAAAGTTTCATGCATAAACCTCAGTCTTTATTCATTCAGCCTTAAGTCTATTGGTTTTGCATCCTGCCTTTCATGTAGCACCCATACAATTGAATCTGCAGATTTCAGTACCTACTGATGATAAAATGTAATAACAGAATGAAGGCAAATGAGGCTGCCCCTCAGCAGCAGTTAGAGTGAAGCCAAGAGGCTCATGTTGCTGTTTCTTATTTTACAGACTCAAAATTTTTAAAACAAGTTTCCTTCTTTTCAGTCACTGTCATCTATTGGTTTGCTACTTATGTGACATAGTAAGAAGGAAAAGTGATATCAGAGAAAAGATGAAAGCTTGGTATAATTTAGTAATATAATAATATACAACTGCACATTAAAATTTGTATCATCATCATATAATGTACATAATAATACAATTTTCTATACTAGTATTTTAAGAAAAAATAAGATTTTCAACTGCCTCTCATCTCCCAATATAGAAAGGGATCTGTGCTTACTCTAGTACTGGGCAGTTTTACAGAGAACAGCAGAGCCAGGTGACACCCTGCCCTGTGCCACAGGCAGGGAATAGAAGGAATGGAAATGGAAAGGGAAAGCAACAGTTGGCAGCAACCAGCCTGCTAATGCAGTTGCCTGTGTATGACTGAACTCTTCCCACAAGGAACAGCTCCCTGTTCCAGAAGATCCTCAGCTGGTTTCTTACCAGTGTAGATGTCTTTATGTGCAATGACATCGCCCTGGCTACTGTAATACTGCATAGAAGGGTGCGTTCTGTCGTACTCGGAGCGAGGCTCTCTGATTCCCAACAAAGCCGGGGATGAGGACGTGCTGCCAACTGATGGGAAAAGAGAGGTTCTCAAGATTGACAACAAAAGCCTTTTGCACACCTAGCCTTCCTCACTACTTCTCGCGCCAAGGCTTCACAACCACAGGGTGGATAATGACAGAACAGACGGAGCTATTCCTGGTGAACACCCAGAGCTGCCAGCAAGCCACCAGAGACTGCAAGGGGCAGTCACTGCTTTGTGGTGCTCACAGGCAGACACAGGACTTTTGTGATGCTCACAGCCCAGATACGGGACCTTACTGTGCCTAGGACATCACCTGTGTGGAGGCAGAAGATGATACTCTGCTAATGGTGATGGTTTATCTAAGTTATACTTAAACACAATACTAAAGGCCACCCTGTCACTTGTCCAGCCTGCCTGGCCTCAGTGAACCCTATATACACAGGTGAGTCCTGGGCATGGTGTGCTCTGGGAGCCAATGGCCATGGGGGGATCCCAGCAAGGGATTACTTGGTGTTTCTCAATAAGCACCTGAACCTCAACTGTACTTGTAAGAAGTTTGTTCTACTAAATCCTCCCTGGTCTACAGAACACTTGGGCTTTGTTGGCTCAAAATGACTCCAGCAATGGGAGAAAAATACTTGAAAACAATTTCTAGAAATTTTGCTTCAAAATATTAGTTCAACAATAATCTTCTTCCACTGATGTGTCCATTATGTCATAGCTCACAATTCTGTGTTATTACGTATAGTTTAATTACTGGTATTTTCCTGGCATATTAATGGTTAAATATGCCATGTTGTTAAAATTCTTACATGAGCCAACATAATAATGTGTGTTTTAATAATGAAGTGACTGAAACAAGAACAGCTGTTTCAGGCCAAGTGTATCTGTTCCAACAGGCATCTGCTATGCACAGCAGAGTGCTGCACCACCCCTCTGGGGATGTGGGCCTTGCACCAACTTCCACTGACTCCCTTGGGCTTGGCCGTGCTCTAGAGCAGGAAAGCAGACACTTGCTATTAGGAATTTTTACTAAACTGATTTTGAAGTAAAACATCCTCTGAATATTAAGTTAGAGCTGCTCATCTACTTCCCACTTGTCATTCAAAGAACTGGAGTAACACAGTTGTTCTGCTTGTATATCCTGGGAGAGAAATTTGACAGTTGGTGTCAGAATATCCTTTTACACTTGGGTAGAATCCAGTCATTTCCTGAGCCAAAGCTGTACTTGCTTCCTTGGTGGGTGACAGGAACTCTGGTATAAACACCACAACGGGTTTACTTCTTGTAGGAAAATAAATCCCTGGTGGAGTCCTTGTTTTTCAAGTCAACCATGTCATAAAAGAATGTGTGTGGGTTGTTACTTTTATGTAAAGAAGTAATTAATCAAGAGTGTTGTAGGAACTGGTCACTAATTTTGGCAGTTATAGTAGGTAGGTGTTTCTCAGTATTAACAGAGATCTGCTCTGGATAGTCTCTAGAAGAGTAAATTGGGTAAAATAAAATGCCAAATGAAGACAAAATAGAAGCCTTCAAGTAGTTTTGTATCAGCTGTCTTGGAAGATCAAATCTGAGCACTGAAAACATTAAAGGAATAAAGGTGAGAAATAAACAAGGAGGAGACAGAAAAGTAAGATTTTTGGGTTTGGTTGCTCATTTTTATGAAACATGACATATTTGGGAATGAAAATGGGCTCCTCACTGTGTATGTGTTGCTGTTTATGCTGCCAGGTCCCCATGTTCCATAAGGCCACTCCACAATCCCCAAACAGCACAGGAGGAGTAGCTTTGAACAGGGCAATGGTTGGTAACAATGTCCAGCTCTATTCATTGTGGATTCCTCTTAGCAGGAACAGCTCACCGAGGACTCAGAGCAGGTGAAGTACTATGCTCAAACACCAAGGAGCAACAGCTTGACCTCTGTGTTTTAAATGGGATTAGTACCAAACTGAGAGGCTGTTCAAGTTAAAAACATGGAACAGCTGGTCCCCTTCACCCTCCCTGACTGACCTGACTGCATGATAGGTGACATCTGCTGATTGGCTGTGGATAGAGAAGGATGGGATTTGAATCTCTCTCGTTCCAGTGTTGATACTGGTGTAATAAAGTGACTTTGATTCCATCCATCCTGTGGAGTGGCAAAAAGAAAAACACATCAGAATAAATTGCAAGTTATAAATAAATGAGGAGCTTTTGGTGCACCATTTTCCAGTGTAAGCTAATTTTATAATTTACCTTTTTATAAATGCTCCGGAGGTCTCGGTACTGCCACAGCGTGTTCAGTACCTGGGCTGCCGCTTTGACAACCTTCAGTGAGGATCTGAGGAGGTAAAGAATATGGCAGTGTTAGAAAGCCACTGAATTCCACTTCAAAAGAACAGTGTTCCTGAGCTTTGTAACAGCCTCAACCTACTGCTGTGGAGCAAACCAGACCCTGCATCACCAGTGTGAGCACAGCCAAGCCAGCAGCCTCACCACGAGATGGGCCTCCTGCTACCCCATCCCCCAGTTACAGGGGCCTCCTGCTGCTGGCCTACCACATGCACCTGTTCCTGACCCATCACACATTCACAGGTTTCATTTCCACTAGACAACCACGCTGCCAGCAGAGAACTCCTGGAGCCTCCCTGGAGCCCTGGCACAGTGAGCGGGACCAGCTCTCCTCAGCCAGCACTTGCATGGCAATGCTGTTCAAGGGCATCCCCCCAGCCACATTCTCCTTCCACTGCCCAAAGGGCTGCACTGGGTACAATTCACAGTTGCTGGGATACATCCTGACAAAGGTGCCCACACAGTCTGACTTGGAAAAGCTCCAAATATTTTATTAATCTTGTAGGTGTTGAAGAGGTGACTGGTTAACGCATTTAACCTGAACAGGTCCCATGACCATGGTTACTGTGAGCAGCTGTACAAGACTCCAGAAGTCTGGGACAGAGAACACTGCAGAGGACAGCAGTACTGGCATCTCCTCCCTCCCAGTAAGACTCTAGCTGCCAGCTGCTCAGACCCAGACTGCAAAGGCAGACCTTTTTTTCCACTCAAAAAACCATTTCCTGCATTCTTAATCATTTTAAATGGACACAAACAGCTCAGGACCTTTGCAGCCTACTTGCCTGTCACCTCTTCCCTTTGTTATGTTGACGAGCTTCTCTATGCCACCAGTGTCGGCGAGGGCCTTGGCGTTCTCCATGTTCTTGCTGGTGACCTCGTGCAGGGCACAGCAGATTGCAGCCACCGTCTCATCTGACAGAATGCTCGGCCCGTTGCCTCCTGGCAGCCGATTGACCAGGTCTCGCATTGCGTATTTACCTGGAAACACACACCCACAGAACCAGGTCTGAACCACAGTGTGGTCCTTCAGGTTGGGATTTGCAGGACTCAGCATAAAACTGCAGCTGAAGGCAGTGAGAAGCAGCACAGTATCAAAATCTGGCAAGAATTCACATTTTACACAGAGTCAGGAGAAACCACATATCAATTTTTGAATTTTTTTTTTCCTTTTAGCTTAAAAGTGTGAGAAGCTGAATTTTGCACTAAAAGAGGAACAATTTTAAACAAGAATTATTTGGAGAAAGAATTGTTCAAGGAAAAATGTTAGGCTGCTTATTATGATTGACAGAGTAGTGCACATTGCTGGGCTTCATCTATGGGAGAATTAAAGGATTAAAGGAATCCTTACAGTAACTGGGAATTCTTTCTTCAGGATGTTCTGTTCACCTTGTTTACTACCTGTCAGCACTCAGCTCTGTCAAGCTCCAGTTGCTGACTGATGCCAGAGATAAGCTGCACACAAGGGACAGTAACTAAGATAAGGTCAAGGTTTTTGCCTGTTCGGCCTATACTGTTAATTGAATGATTAATTGGTTTTATAGCAGACATGCATTTTCACATAACAGTGAATAATGAAGGAGCTTTGCACAAAGCTATTCGGTCTCTATTTGCGTAATGTGCCTGAGAGGAAAAAAATAAACAAAAGGGAATTCTGCAGGCAAAAGGAAACCCACTGGAAAACTATCCCCACAATGTTGTCTGCAGCAATACCCCACCATTAACAACCCTTTAGCAAGCTCAGCCACACGTTGCATGTTCCAACAAATATTGTGATTTGCTGGAGTCGTCATCTCTCATTTCCTTCAGTGTGACCCTGTGAGCCCATTGCTCCTTTCCCACACCAGCAGAGAAGCTCCTGAAGAGGATTTCTAGCCTGGGGCAATGCACAACTCTCTTCACATCTCGCAGTGTTTTATACATTGATCTGTTTCAGAATGTATCTGAGGCCAGAAATCCTTTCAGAGGTATAGCTTTGACAGGGAGAGGGAGCAGGACCATTCCTGAACTGAAAAGTTTTGCTAGGAATGGAAAAAAAAAGTCCTGTCAAGAGAATACCATCTGAGTCTGAGCTGGACAGGGCTGCTGCTATGGAATAGGTTTCTCTTTACACATTTCTCGTGTGTAACACCTGCACTGCAGGAAAACATGCTCTGAATGTCCCAGATGGGGAAGCTTCAGAAACAGGTAACAAAGTTCTGTTTACCTGTATTTCTCTTTTTGAGAATAATTATCCTCATATCTCTATGAACAGTTGTTACATCCTTGACCGCACAAGTCTACATACAGAAAACGCTGTAAGCATTACTGAAGCCACAGCAGCCTGAAGCTGAGGCATGTTCAACACTAACAGACAGAGAAACATCAGGGCAGGAAAGGCAGGAAAATTGACTGTTGTTTTGTTGGGGTTTTTTTTAATGCTAGATGAGAAAGGCACAGATGAATGCTTAAAGGGTTAAATATTAGAATTGACAAGATGGTAAGTTTTTCTAGCAAGCACCCCTGTTGATGACTTAGTTCAGCAAAGACAGATGCTGCTCTGTATCTGTGTTTTCCTGGAAATATTTTACCAGGAGAAGATTTCTTCCCTCTCTTCCTGTCCAAAATTGTTAAAAAAGCACTGCTGTAGTGGCAACAGAGCTGTTCCATCCCCTGGGAACATGTGAGTCTCTCACCCAAGCAGGTGAGCACTGAGCTCCAAGGAAGCAGAGCTGTGTTTCCATCCCATTTGGCACTGAGGGTTTTTTGTCTGGTTTGGCTGACTCCCATCCCAAGATGACTCCCATCCATGAAAGGTGGCCAGCAGCAAACTAACATGGCAATATTGCTCTGGAAAGCTGCTGCTGTCAGGAGGACTCATTTATGTGACACAACTGATGTGACACAGGAGCATCAAGTGTGCTGTTCCCATTAGTGGAATCTCTCCTTGGATTTTCCCATCCAAGGTCTGAAATCCCGGTGCTGGTGCTCTCTTGAGGACGGTCTGTACATACCAATCAGCTCCTTGTTGCGGACATCTAAGGCCATGTTCCTTAAGGCAGTTGCCACAGATGACACCACTCTGTCGTTGTCCATCCTCAGCAGCTCCACGAGGATGGGCAGCCCCTTCTCCTTCCTCACAGCAGCGCGGATGTAGGCTGCGAACTGATGCAGAACCTCAGTTACCCACCAATCCACCACTGCACTGCCTCTGCAACAGCCTCAGGCTGCACTGGAACTCTCAAGCATGTTTGGTCATTTCCAATAAAAGATTACACTTTTGATATGTGCTTTTTCTATGGATTATAAAGAGCGGGCTCTTTGTCATTTTTCACCCATTCCTCTTACAAAGAGAAAGTATCTGAATAGATGATAGTTACTGAAAAGAGAGCAGGGGGGTTGGGTTTTGTCTGTTGTATTTTTTTTTTTTTAATACCAATTTCATAATGGTCAAACTGAAAAAGGTTTAGCTGGCTTGCTGCAAGCAAAGGAAGCAATTAATGCTTGCTGTGTTTTTTAATTTCTCCATGACAAATACATGACACAAAGTGTTCTCATGTGCTGCTTTTGTAGCACATTATATGCAATGGCCAGAATATATGGAAATAAATAATGGAATACAGAAATAAGGTAAATTTATTTGTCCTGGTCTTATTTCAAAAGCACCTTCCCACGAAAATTCACAGCTAGCAGATGTCAGAAGATTGTTTTGATCTGATATGCACTGGAAGAAGCTTTTTCTGTTTATTTAAAATAAAGGCCAGCTTCCATAATGCTCTTGTTGCCCCTGCTCTTTGCCAAGGCTTTTCACATGTGGAAACATGACTGCAGCACATGAGCACTAATGCACAGACAAGAGGGGAATGCTCAGATGCACATGAGAAAATGGCACGTCACTTCCAGACACATTCCAGGGTCTTACTAGAAGAAACAGTTGGACTACAACGAGAGGAGGAGGAGCAGGCATTCCCATACCTTCCAATTGCCTGCAGAAAGGTTCTGGAGTGACCCCGCAGAGCCCTCCAGAGTGGCTGGGTTGGAGCTCTCTGCCAGGAGTGTCAGGTATGGCTTCACCACCGACGGGTGCCAGAGCATCTCCACCCCTTTAGGAGACTTGGAAAATCCTGGGATAGGGCCAACTCCATCCCACTGAGAAGGGAACGCAGATTTGTAACTGGACAAAACCTCTATATTTTCATTCAGAGTAGAATTGTTTTTGTCAAGCTACATCCTCCCCCACTATGAGCGAAACCCCATCTGAGGTATTTGCAGTACATGGAAAACACAAACCTGATCTTCCTGGGAAGTTTTTTTTTTCTTCTTCTTCTTTTTCCCCCAGCAGCTTGGCTCTGAGTCTTTGCTGGGTGACTCTTTTCCCAACAAGTCATCCAGTTCATTGATTCCCAGCAGCCGTGCCTGAGGTACCTCCAGTTCCAAGCGGTATGAAAGGTTCCTCAAGGTGCACACACAATTCTCCACCGTCTGAACCAAACCAGAGAGACACCATGTCACCAGTTCTTCCTCACACAGACACAAACCAAACCAAACCAGTAGAGGAGAAAAGGCACTGGGAGCAAAAGTGCTAAACTCTAATGCTCCGCCTTTGGCTGTGCTTTGGCTGCTTCTCTGGGAAAACACAATCTCTCTCAAATCTGACAATATTTGTAAGAGTGGTCTCTGCTATAGTGGCTTATTCTTTAGTATTCTGAAAATGAAAAACATAAGAGCTTATTACCGTTTTATTAAAAAACTGATACTGCAGCACTACTGAAAATACGGGGTGACCCTGTGTTACACAGCTGAGTTTGGCTGTGCCTCAGTAACCTGGGGCTGGGAGCGATGCCAGTTGATCTGAGGACACCACTATGCTCAGCTGAGCTATACAAAACCCCAATATCAGACACACAGGTTAGCACTCAAATATCTGTAGAGGAGACATGCACACACCTTGCTGTCATAATCTGAGGTGTTCACACAGGTGTGGATCACATAGAGCAGTGAATCGACCAGTCCTTCGCAGGACCTCATCTGCTTTCGTGCCTCTTCCCCAGCAGAACTCAGGTTCCTGAAGGTTGGGATGACAAAGGAACATGGTGTATGCAAGGACAGACAGATAATTCCTTATTAATTTGCAGAAGGTTTTCATTCAGCTGATTGGTAATCGGTTAGCAACTCTTAGTGACTAACTTGGTAAGTTTCATATTTTTCTATTAGGAAAAAAAGGACAATTGGAAAAGCTGCCTACACGATGGAACTCTGTCATGTTTAGACTAAAACAATTCCTTTGCCTTTAAACTTATAATACAAGAAAGACCTGCTGGATAACATGATTACTCTTTACAAGGGAGTATTCTAGAAGAGCAAATACCTCAGGCATCCTGTTGTATTGCGCAGAACGAGGGAAGTCTGAAATTTAATTTTATGATCATCATCAAAGGAGGAGCTGTTCCATCCCGAGTGGGGCACTATCACAGTGTCTGTCAGCGTGGACAGAGCATCTCTAATGATTGTCATCTTCACAGCATCACACGAAGACAAGTTCCAGAGAACCCCTTAGAAGACATTTCCAGTGCAGTAAAGTCAGCAGAGACTTGGCAAACAAACATGAAGCAACACTGACAACTTAAAAGACACTACTTTAAATATGTGATGTGATTCTAGAGCAGGCAGAACGTGGAAAGCCAGCATCCAAAAAGGAAGAAAGCAAGGTGAACAAGGTGAACAGTGGAGGAGGGCATGGCTTTGATTTGGTTTTTTTTCCAGTAATAAGGATGGCCTGCCCTGACATTCCTGGTACCTTGCACCATATACCAGGGATGTCAGGTACTGAGGAGCAGAGCTGAACATACAAGAAGGGATGTAAAAATCCTACAGAAACTTTCTTCCTGGAAACAATAGCAACAAGTCCAGAGCATGTCCCATCCATCCATCAACCCATCAGCTGCATGGAACTGCTATCCATTTTTTATCCTCAGGCAGAAGTCCCTAGGCCCCTGCCCTGCAAAGTCTCCATACATGACATTCAGATACAGAAATATAAAATCTGACATAAATTACCAGCAGAACTGTATATACAAATAACATGCTGAACACAGCATTGGATCTTCTTTTTCATCATGAAACACAGCTTAAATACTTTTTCTGAAGAAGTCATCCTTGATTATAATTCAGATTAAATACCATACACATTTACACAGTTTGGATCCATCTTACAATTCCGCAAGATCTTATTTAAAACTGTTGTCAAGAAAAGATTTTAAAAGCCTGTAATGAAACAAATGTTCAGAATCAATAAAGAAATACCTGTCCAAGACCTGCTGTGTATGCCAGAGTCATATCAGGGAAAATCCACCCTCAGTGGAGCTTTAGTGCAATTACCTCAGCATTCATTTCTCCCAGTGACTCTACACTCCGTGCTATTTTAACTGATCAAGATAAGTGTCCAGAAAAACAACTTGCATTATAGCTCTCTGCTAGTTTCCCTTCCAAGCTTACCTGTCACCAGCTCTTTGACTTCGGCATCGACAGACTTCCTCAGCAGCCGCAGAAGGGCAGGTATCCCTCCCACATTCTTCATGGCTATTTTGTTCTCATCAGTGGACTTCCCGTAAACAAGGTTCCTCAGTGCACCACAGGCATTCTTCTGAACCTCCAGGACTCTGTGATCCAGGAGATCCACCAGGTGCTTGATACCTCCCAGCCTACAGACCTGGAAAGCAGAATGTCAGGACCATCAGCACCCACTGATCTCAGCCACCTCACTCCACAGATGTAAAAGGTTTTTGTTTTTATGAGAACAGTACTTCCCATTCCACTTGCAGAAGAAACAGCTGCTGAATCTTACTGACTTGATTGCTACATGGGACTGACCCTCCCCCCTACCCCACTGCAATGGCTGAGGGTCATTTTCAGACACTTGCTGTGTTCAGAGAATTCTTATTGCATCAGTTTTGTTTCCAGTTTTAAAAGCAATTTTCTATACCCCAGAATAACTTTTTAGGGAATATTGGAAATAAAAGCTGATTATCACTGTGATCGTCACCAGATCATCAAAACCACCACCACCTTTTCATCTTGTGAAATCAGTGAATTATGTTGGGCTATTGTCTTACAAAAGTTGTAACAACATTTTATTAACATAAATAAAATTTATACTGAAAATAACATATAGCACACACACATAGGATGCAAATGAAAAGGCAAATGCCCTTAAATTAACAGCTCAAAGCTGCTTTGCAAAAGCAGCAGCTCTTCGAATGCAAAGTTTCAAGAAATTTCAATAATAATCTGAATGTTCACTCAGATATATCCTGGCCCCCCCTGCATCACAGTGACATAAACAGTTTCCTCCATGTTTCTCAAGGGTTGGGTTCCTTTCCTTTGCCTGACAGCTCACTCATTCCCTATGATGCCTTAAACCACCTTCGGTTAAAACCAGTGAAAGTGCTCCAGAGCGGCTGGTTATTCTAGTCTCCAACCACCAACAGGTTACACAAAGACAGGCTCTGGCAAACCTACTTTAGAGTTCTGCTGGATGACACAACTTCAAGGTAAAAGATTTCCATAGAATTTCCATGCAGCTGTTATGACAGGAAGAATCTGAGTGTATATAATTACACACCCCCAGGCACTTCAATATTAGCATCCATCTGGTATGCACAGGAACACAAGAGGGTCACAAATACTGTGTCATGATGAAAGAAATGGGAAGAGGCAAGAGGCCTGGTTTTCCTGGTACCATTGCCCTGGAAGGGCAGTGCAAGCAGCACCTACCTCTGTTTTCACTTTGTTATCCCCAAAGCAGAGATGCTGCAGATAGGCGGCCGCATTGGCCTGCACCGACGGGAACTGGTGCTGGAGCATGTGAATGACCTCAGGCAGCTCTGGATCCCGCCACGCAAACTCCCTTCATTGGACAACACATGGAGAGAAGGCATTACTCCCAACGTATGGGTATTTACTAAGTACAAGTACTGGAGCATCTTAACGGCTTTCCAACAATTTCAGTTTTGTTCTGGAGAAAGAGGGCTAGAAGGAAAACCAGGTATAATGGGATAACAGTGGGTCACATCACCTTCTAGTCTTCCAACTGGAAAAGAATACTATATCCAATGTGCTTCAGTTGGTTTATGGACCACACAAATATAAATAAACGCTAAAGTAACACCAACTCAAACACTTCAACATACAAAAAATCTTCCAAAAGTTAAATATATAATGCAAAAGATACACCCTCAACAGTGCTGCTCAGGAGCAGAATTTCCACACAACATTTTTCTCTCAGTGCTCAATGTTCTCCCTAGGCAGAAGCCAATTATACCTCAACAAAACCTGCACATCCTGAAGTGTTATTGTCAGGATGAGATATAGGATGTTTGCTTGATTTGAGTTATTCAGAGATTGTAAATTTAAAATCATTAAATAATATCTCCTTCAATAAACCAACAATTTTGTGCAGATCAATCCTAGAAAAGTCATGAAACATGCATGAAACAATAATTTGCAGATTTAGAAACACAGCCATTAATATCTGCCTTCTGTAAAGGAAGACTGATAAAATAGTATCTTAAGTTTTCCCAGGCTCAAAAATCCAAGTACACTAAAAAACAAACCCAAAATCAATCCCCCAAAACAAACAAACAAACCACCCCACCAAAAATCCCAAAAACCAAACACCAAAATAAAAACAGTATGTTCCAAGAACAGTAGCTGAGAAGCTGTTCCAAGACTAATGCTGGCCTGGCCAGTCAGGTCTCCCCAGGACTCACAGTCACATGAAGGGAAAACTCAGGTCTTTGCCCACTCTGAACTGCTCAACAACTCAGAGGTTTGTTTTTCCATACTAATGATAGGAAAACCCTAGGGAAAACTGGCTTTCTAGTAAAACTAGTTGCTTTCACTTTCATTCCAGAGTGGTGTTTCCTAGCAGCCCACTCTGAGGCTGTGTAACATGCTCCCCTGACCCCTGCCACAGCCTGATATGCACATCAGAAACTGGAAGAGATTAAATGTAAGGTAAAAACGATTCCTCTGTAAGATTACAAGCTAAGAAGGTGCATCAGCAATGACAACTGAGTCAGAGTTTCTTTCAAGTTCCTTGCTATGAATGGGAAGCATCCCTGCTATAAATAACTCTTCTTGCCACCATACCAGAGCAGGCAGCCTCCAAGCTTTACTACCTAGAGCTAAGATTATCCTATTAACATCATTTGGATGAATGCACCATTCAGATAAATAACATAATTCAGTCTCTTCATATCTATTAATAAAATTAAAATATATAAATTTCCACTAATAAATAGAATAACAAAACCCATTAAAGCAGTGTTTTCATTGCCGAGATAACAGGACAGGCCCAGGCTAGATAACTACCTGGTGCTACAAGCCTGCCGCAGACAGAAGCAGGGGAATGCAGCATGAGGCTCCAGTCTCACCATCTCTGCTTGAGGTTTCCGTGGTGCCCAGCATGTCCCTAGGACAGCCCTCAAGGCATAGCTGAGCAGAGCTCCTCCAGAATGAGCTGGCTCCTCAGTGAACCAGCAATCTGATGAGGGACTGGAATTCCTACAAATTCCAAATCCACACTGAACATACACATAAATCCCTCCAAGCTGTGCGCAGCCTGGGCTTTGATACTCCCAGGTTAAATACAAGGTTTTAGTGCACAGTGTCTATAGTAAATGACAATGACGATACTATGCTTGTCACAGACCCACACTGTGCAGACATCTACAACATCAAACCAGTAATTATTGCAGAAATGTGTGTTCACTTCCAAAATGGCACATTTGTAAATAGTTTTAACACTTACTTTGTTCTGAAATTTAAGGAGGTTGTTCATAAAAAGTTCATTCAAATAAATTAGGTCCGTACTTTTGAATTTTCAAGCCCCGCTTCCCATTCATATAAAAAGAAATTTCACTACAGTGTTACAGGTTACTATGAAATGTTTGCAATAATCCAGTCAAATCTCATCAAAGTTGTGTTTCCTGTAATAACTTCTCCATAAAAACAAACATTAAAGAAAAATGTAATAATAAAATGCATAACAGCTGCCTTTTCTTATGGCAAGAAGCAGCCTGTGTTTACCATTTTGGCAATAAAGGTAGAGATCTGAATATTTAGATGAGTCATGACTGACTGGCCAGGGCAGACTGGCTCACGTGCAGCAGGAGCTCAGGGAACGCTCTGCCCTGGCTGTGAGAGGGACTTGCCTGGGGTCCTTGTGGATGCTGTCAATGGAGGGCGAGCGCGTGGTGCCGCCATCGGGCGCAGGGTGCAAGCGGCCGTAGCTGGGCTCAGGCAGCCGGAACGGCACCGCCCGCAGCGGCTCCGCCAGCGCGGCCGCCGTGGGCAGCCCGTAGGTGTTTCTTTGGTATGTGAGGGTGCTGCGCTGGCTGGAGGATCGCTGCAGGTTACCCATGCCTAAGACAAAACAGTGTCAAAACCAACCAGGTAACAAGTGCCTGCTGAAGAGAAGGGCTGACAGCTACTTAACAGTGCAAGCAAAAAAACCATCAGACTTGAAAATGCATACTGTGCTCCACATTGGAAGCTGATGTCAGATTTCATGAAGCAATTCCTCAGTGTCCTCATGGAAGATGGAGAGCTTAGTTCCAGAATGAAAGGTTTGGTGGGATCAGACTTGTGCCTCAGCTTCCCTCAACATATATTTAAAGTAGAAACAAGCCAACAAGCAGAAAACTGGGTGCAAAGTGTTTTCAAAGTTCATAATATCAATTCACCAACTCTACCAAAAAGGAAAAACAAGTAAACAAAAATTCATATTGTTTATATTATAGTTTGCTTTTCCTAACTACACGAACATTTTCCCTGACAAAAGGTAACATGGATCATTGCAAAGATGAAGCTGAGTGGTTCGGGAACAAGAATATGCATCTTCCTATCTTAACAGAGCTGTTGTGGTGGTTCTTGTTCTTCCAAGGTAAGTGGTATTAAGTAGACAAGTAAACAAAGAATTCCAGTTTCTAGTTATATTTCTTCATTGGCACATCCGGACAAATTCCATTTATTCTAGGTTGTGGAAGGCAGAATTGCAAAAACTGGTGCCTCCTTCAGCACTCTGTTCTCTTGTATTGCAGTTGCATTAGCAAACGTTAAAAAGGCACTTTCAAGTGTGTGAAAACATGACATATGAATTGGAGAGTTCTATATAAATACTTCTAGAGAGTTACTTAACTAAATCACTCTAATATTTTAAGAGTTTTTGGAAACCACTATACAAATTATTAATCAACCTTAAAGAACAAACTGCATTGCAACATGCATTACACTTCTCTCTACAGAAAATAAATCCTAATACTAATCTAATGCCTATGCTCTTCATAATACATGAGTGGCACTTCTATGAGATACTAGAAGAATATTTCAGTTTCAATAGACAATCCTCAGCTGTAGCATTTACCATTATGCTTTGTTGAGAAGTTGAGTAAAACAGTATTTTTACTGTGAAAGATGCGGTCGGTAATTTTAGTGGCATGCTCTTATTTTCCTGTATTCACTAATAAAAAAACCCCATGAACCAACTCAATTCATAAGAGAGAGATGCACAGAGACTGCAAGAGAAGAAGCAATAAATTGTGTGTCATGAATACACTTATCTGGGATCTACCTGTGCATGTGCTATCAAACGGAAAACACTCTGGCCCCAGGCTGACAGTGATGTATAGCCCGAAGCATTCCCTGCAAACATCACAAGAGCCTTTTAATTCCTGCAGGTTATTTTTTAAGTCCTTCAAACCTAGTTTCTGCCTCCATTAATTGATACCCTCTAGTTCTTCCTTCTGCACTGGCATTCCACGAGTCCCCCCTGCTCCGTATGCCCCATGCCCCGGCACAGCCAGCTCGGACAGAGCCGAGGCCGTCACCCACCGGAGCCGGTGCGGAACAGGGCGGCCTGGGAGCCGTGGTGCAGCTCGACGGCGCCGTGGTTGGGGCTGCGGTACACAGGGCTGTAGAACGTCCTGCCCTCGTAGATGGGAGTGATGTGCATGTCCGGAGACACTGCTGACCGCAGCTCCTGCCCCAGCTGGCTATGCTGGCTCGCGTATGAACTCCTCAGGCCTGCAACCAAGCACAGCGACATGCTTCAGCAAAGCCACCTTCAGCAAAGCAACAGAGCTGTCAGGACTGAGTCTTTCTTCCTTTAGACAAGAAAAGGTGTTGGTTAAACTTACAGTTACAAAGACTTATTCACTACATTTTTTCCGTAATTAAATGGCCCATACTGAAAGGCTTACTGACAAAGCAGCATTTCCTTGACCAAAAGTTTTGTGCATGCACTGACAACTTGAAGTTTTCCAACTTAATTTTTTCGGTTATCATTTACAGTCTAAACGACAGAGAATAAAAGCTGAGTCAGCACCAGCAGTGCACAGATTCAGCAATGACAGTGTAAGTATGGACCTGACAGAAATCCTGTCGTGAACAGAGGGCACAGCCTAAAGGGGGTTGTAATCCTGAAACTGAAACAGTCTGTAGCAGTAAGATCAAACATCTGCTTGATAGTGGCAGCACAAATGTAAGCATATGGAGAAAAATCTTATAAAGGTTTAAATAGCCCATGATGTGAGCATATATAAATAGCTATGCTGCAGCTGGATGATTTTTTTTTTCCACCTTGCTCTATACTAACATTTCATATAAAATGTATACAACTTCGTCAACTTTGGCATTACTACTGCAGGCACTTAAGCATTGGCAGTTATCAAAGCAACAGAATATGTGAAATGAGCTAGACAAGGACGATGAAATGATGGAGATTACAGAACAACTTCAAAAGTACAATGGAGTAGTGATGTGTAACCAAATGTATGCTACATCTGAGTATTCTCCCCCCACCAAAATCCCAGACCTACTCTGCCACAGTGTCTGCAAGGAAACCTTTGGGCCATCACTAATAAAACACATCTACAGGTGGTGAGAACAGAAGGACTTGAGCAGGCAAAGAGGGCAGCAGGACCTTTCTCATCAAACTCATTCCCAAACCCTTATCAAACTGGCATATTAAGTCTTGCAAATGGGTGAGGGAGAAGAAACACTGTCTTTTGCTGAGGAATGAGAGCATTTTAGAGTTTTCTGCACTATAATGGTTCAAAAGAAAAACCACAAATTGTCATCTGTTCCAAAGGACACATGGTCTAATTGGAAAATCACCTTCTCTGTGCTCATTCAGATGAAGGTCAGAATAAAATCAGTAACACATAAAACTTAAAATGTAAAGTAACAAGAACTGCCTCTCAGATTAATATATTCTACCTTTTAGGGCTGTAAGACTTAGAATTTCATTTAGCAACTTAAATCATAAGATTTAATTCAATGCATGGCCAGCAAATAGTAATCATAATGCCAGTATTCACAAGGAACTAGCGATTGACACAGAGTGTTTGACATCAGTATTTACAACTGACCTGACACTTTCACCGCGATTATGTCCCAGTGCTACAACACTTCATCCACAACACCATGACTGCATTCTGGGTTTTCTATAGCTGTCGTTTGTGCTGCGTTTTACCCGTGTCTGTGCCTGTTACCTGTGAGGCTATCTGGCCGTGGAGGGACCATCCTCTCATATATATCATATGGCTGTCCGTACTGCTCCATGTCATGAATTGTCCTTTGCAGCGTCGTCCCCAAGTGCTGCGGAACTGCTGTCATGCCAGAACGCTTTGGGGAAGAGGATTCCAGCTGAGTTTGGGATGGAGAGCCCACTCTGGTTTGCACATCAGTAAGGGCAAGAGGAGAGCCAACTCTGCCTGCTGTCTGGTACGGGGCAGCACCGCTGCTGGGGTTTGCCTGCCGCGAGGTGAGCGAGCCGACACGCCGCACAGCCAAGGGGGAGGCGGGTCTGTGCACGGCATACGGGGACCCCGCGCGCTGCACGGGCAGGGTGGTGGACGAGTAGGCGTGGGAAGGCAGGGATCTCTGCTCAGCAACGCTGGGAGGACCATACCCGCTCCCCAGAGATGTCCGCAGTGACCCCCGCGACGGGGACACGCCAGTGCTGACCATGCAGGAGGGAGACTGTGCTCTGGATGGCACCGAACTGACCCGTCTCATCACTCGGTTGGTAGCCGTATTTGCTGAAGGCTGTTGAAAATCAAAAACATTTATGAGTTTTATCATTTAGGTCACACAGTGGATATTGTTCTCCTGTAAAACAGAGAAGTCAGCAGGAAATACACACAACTTAATGGTATATACAGGCAGCTGGAGTGTAGCTTTTACCCTAAAACAAATTCCTTCAAGTTTCCCTGTAACTTTTTTCTAACCAGTGCTGCTTGGTATATAAAATTACATTTTAACATTAAAAAACCACCTGTTTCTCGTTCTCATTTGGCTTGCTATGTTAATCTTCACTTATGCTTTCCTTCCTCAACCACTCTGGAAACTTAGGAACAGAAACACAAAGAGTTCTGGTATAATCCAGAAATATGTAGTGATAGTAAGACGATTAAGGTCTTACTATCACTCCATTTACCGAAAAAGGGGGGAAAAGCTAGAAACCGTAGAACGTACAGGAACACAAGTAGTATTTTCCTTTAAGAACTATACTTACAGGTTAACTTCTAGGAGGTTTCCCCCCATTTCGCAATGAATTTTGAGTGATACTTTTGTGATATGATAATAGCAGTGTACTGTGCAGTCAGGCGTGCTGCTTCACTTCAGCTCCTGTGAATGACCCAGATCACATATGCTGATCCCAGCAAGCAAGTCTCTGCTGCAAGCCATTTAGGCTTTGTAACCCATGAAAGTGTTAAACAAAAACTGTAATTTTGTAACATTAACTCCGGCCCATACTGAACGGGGCGCAGCTATACAGCTACTGTCTCTAAAGCCTGTTGGGGCCCATGCACAGCCAGAGGTGCAGCACACTGGTCAGAGTACCTGGACTGACGTCTGCCCTTCAGCGTGCGAGCTCCTCACCACATGGTTGTTGGAGGGTCCGCCAAGGGAATGGTGTTGTCTGATCTCTGACTTGTTCAAGTTCTGGCTGTTATGGAAACTGCTTATTTCCTGGTAACCACTGTCAGAATAAGAATTCATTTGTGTTGAACTTCTTGAGTTACCTACAGACCCTGTAGATATGAAGCCAACATAAGAATAAAATCATTGAACAAGTTCACCAAGTATTATATAACTTTGTTATTTGTTGCATTAATAACTGTATTACTTTTTATACTGTCAACACAGAAATATATTCTAATATTTAAAATGCACACAACAGACCCTCACTTTCATGGAGAGATGTCTGCTCTGGTGAGTAGAGAGTCCCTTGCTCTGCTTCTGTCCTAATATCATAGGCATTGGTGTGAACAGCCTCTGACACCTGGGGTTTGCTTACACTGGTGGGTGGAGGATCTGAAAGAATAAATTATTTAGATAAATCCAGTGTTTCACATGCAAGTTTCCTGCAAACTCAATAATGATCATTTTCTTGTACATACTAATAAAGGACTTACACCAAACAGAATCAGCTTACTGGCAGACAGGTGTCATCTCCCAAATACAATGAACAGAAAGTTAATATAAATCCCTAAGAATTTTGTAGTTCTACAATTCTATTTTTTTAAATATATGTTCCATTCTATTTAAATGAAAAATTAATTGATTACCTAGTATCCTCTGACAAATAGAAACACTGTGCAACTGTGCTGTAGCGCCCAGTGGACAGCTACCCTTGTCTAAAGGGCCTGTAATCAACACCTCCAGATGTAAAAGGCCGAGCTGAATTTCATCCCTGTTTATGTACTATGAACAACAGTTGCTGCAAATTTCCATACATTTTTTTTTACTTAGTAAACTACTGTCTAAATATTTGCCTCTTAAGCTAACTTCAGTTTCAAGAATGTCAGCTGAACAGTACAGACAAATCACAGTGTTGAAAGGAAAGGCAAAGGAGGCACAGCAATGCTCATATGAAGAAAAGAAAAGGTTAAACAGTCTGGAAAAAAAAGGACAAAGATGAGGATACTGAATCAACATTATTTTAACAGAAATATTAAGCATTCGGTTACCATGTTATGGAGGCAGCAGAGATGCAGTACAGAACCACAGAAAGTTTTAGGTCAGAAAAGCCCTCTGAGACCATCGAGCCCAACTGTTCCCCCAGCACAAGGCCACCACTAATCCGTGTCCCTAAAGTGCCACATCCACATGGCTTTTAAATCCCTCCAGGGATGGGGACTCCACCCTGTCCTGGGCAGCTGTGCCAGGGCTGGACAGCCCTTCCATGAAGAATTTTCCCTAACATCCAACCAAAACCTCCCTGAGGAAGCAGAGCAGGCAATGGAGGTTATGTTTAAAGGTAAATCATGAAACATAAATTCTTGCTGCAGGAATCCATGAAGGAGCCTGGAGCAAACCCAAAGGGAACATGCCAAGGAGCATATGCCCAGCCCCAAGGACTGCTCAGTGCCAGAAGCTGTGGGCTCTGGGCAGCGATGCCGCTGCACAGAAATACTCTGGCTTTTACCAGTGGCTGGACACAAAATGCTGCAGTTTCACTACCTGCATAATGATCCATAATGGAACACACACTAAAAATGCTACTCAGCAACTGCTATTATGAAGAATGCTTGAACATTAGTCAGATTTAAAAAAAAAAATAAAAATCAATAAATCTTAGAAATCCCAGCAGTTATTTACCAGTAGTACATTCAAGCTAGGTCAAAACTAGCTTGTAAAATTTGACACTAGTTAATTTACTAGAATAGGAGTGTTATGATCAAATTTAATTAAGATTTAATAAGAAGTGTTACTACATTTCCATTAGTTTAATCATCAGTATGCCTAGAAATGATCTAGAGAACCAACACTGCAAGAACTCACTTCACAGCCTGTTACACCAGCTCAACACCAGATGGTAACAGCCACCAGTGGGTGTTCCACGTTCTTCGGAAAAAAACACTTGGAGGACTTGGACATTTACATCAGGATTATATCCAATTTCAATACTTTAATCTTCAATCTTTTTGTTTATCTAATACAAGGCCCTATTATCTCAGTTACTGGATATTACATGATACTAAATCAATGTCAAACTGACAATCAGTCTGAGGACAGACACAGGAAGAATAAAGTCCAATTGTGCTGTTCAGTGCAGATGTTCCTAGGACAGAGCTTTGAGCCCAACCTCGCTCCCATCACACACTGCCCACCAGGCCAAAGCCTTCACAGGGCTAAAAAATAAAGATTGTTTAGGCTGTTTAACAAAGGCAAGAATGCACAATAAAATGAATTGTTGTCTTTCTATCTGACTCCACTACCATAAAATAGGAGAAATGCCCTGAATAAAATAATAGCTTTCTTATAAATGGCTGATCTAATATTCTATTTATAAGCATCTGCAAAACAACATCACTTCATATTTCTGTGAAAGATTCTGTATAATTCTACTGATGCAGAAAGCAATTACAGCTACAATCACATCTTATAATTCACTGATGCTTTTGCCATAAACCACTACCTACAGTCATAGAAAAGGTAATTTAAGGCAGTGGTTTTATCCATCTTTAACTTCAGTATTTTCAGATTACAGTTCACAAAGCAGCATCTAGTGACATCTCTACAAAACAAAGATCCATGGTGAATTGGGGAATAAAACCTACAGTCAAGCCACAATCACAACATAAATGTAAACAGGAAATGAGACGTAGATCAGGAAATTCTAAGCAAGAAATAGTTTTTTTTCCAAGGTGCCCACTTCTGATCAATTACTGCAGGAAAGGCTACTTTGAATACAGATATGTGCAAAATATACATCTAGGTTTGCATTAACACATAGAGCATTGAAACAGAAGTAGAATTTTTGGCCATATGTCAAGTGACTGCTTAGCAAGGATGTGCACAGGAGATTTCTAAAGAAAAACACAAATATGAGGAGAGAATTAAAGGACAAAATGGAAGGAAGGATGGAAGGCAGGAAGGCACTAACAGAAGGTCAAGATAAAAAGCAAGTTACAGGAAAATCAGAAGAGGAAATAAAGCAACGGAATGCAAGTGGCTGAAATAAATAAGGAAAACAACACCTGAGAGCTATCAAAAGGAATCTGTACCAGTTGTGAAATGTCATTGGGACATTATAGAGCAAGAGGAAGCAATGTGATTAAAAAAATCGCCAACAAAACCCAGAAAACCAACATTCAATTGAAAAAATATGTAAGGCTTGTTTCTCAATTACTTGAAAAAACGAATTTGATTTCTGTTTAAAACCACTGCTGAAAGAATACCTGAAAAGCACCATCATGACTAGCAAAAGTTAAATGGCAGGACAAGTAGGCTGTTGAGAATGTTAGTTTTAAAAGAAAGGAAAAAAGCTAAAGGAAAAAAGCCTCTCCTCAGTTGCAGCAACAGAAACTATGCAAATACAATTATGAACAAGTTTAAGAGTCTAATCTCCAAATAAAACAAAAAGCAGGAATGGCATATAAAGTAATGCCAATTATGGTAATTATGAATATACTTGATTGAACAAGCAGCAGCGGACAGGGTCCCTGTGCAGCAGCCGCACAGCTCCAAGGACAGATGGCACCCTGCACGAGTGGGACAGGAAGGCTCTGCAGAACAGGGTTCATGCAACTCTCACCCTACAATGCCAGCTGCAGTGGGACTGCTCTGGGCCACTTTTGGCCAGCTTGACAAGAGCACACAGTCATCCAGCACAACAAGTGACTTGCAGGAGCCCGTCTGTGCCTGTCCCACAGTGGCTCCTGCACGTGCCCCCGTCACTCCAGAGCCCACCGAGTTTGGAGAGCGACTCCGCAGTGTCAAACATCATAACTGATGCACACAACCTGTCAAAGCACCATGCTCTGACCTGTCAGAGGCAGGAGGGATTATTTCAACAGACCAAGGAATGCCACCTTGACGATACAGTCCTACCCTCTCCCCCAATACAGCCAGGAGAAGATGTAGCAGTACAAAAAAAAATGCTTCTTTTGAAAAGGAAGTTTACACTATCCTGAGATACAAAAGTAAAAAAAGCACTCTCAGGAAAACCTTCCCTTATTGGAGACTTTCTCAGTTAAGTAAGAACATCTGTAGAAAGAAAAAAACCCCAGTTTTCAAGCTTAAAACATGTAGTATTTTTTCATGCTCCTTACCTGCCAGGGGGAAGATTCACAAGTAAATTTTAGTTAATTACAAAGAAGACCCAATACATGACAAGCCTTGTGTTACAGTCACAGCTCACACGGAAATGCAAAGGCACATAAAGATACAAGAAAAGTACTTGCAACTACCTGTAAGTTCAAGCACCTTTTACGGTAACAGAGGAACACACAAGTGTCCCATGTGCGACAAAGAAGATATTAATGTCATACATTAGAAAAGACACTTGGAAAAGATATGTAGCATTGCTGCTAAATGTTCCCTTTTTGTCAAAACAAGAAATGAATGCCAAGAAAATAAATCTACTTGGGCTTAAAGTAACTTGTACATAAAAGATAATACCTGAGGATCTCCAAGGAAATGACTTCTCAGTAGAGCTGCAGAAAGAAAAAAAAAAAAAATCACACAAATGAACCATGTGGTTAGTTTGGACTCTTTATTGTTTTTTTAATTAATCATAGAAAACTGTACAAAACCCTCCAGCAGATAAAATTTCAATAGTCCATGTAAATACCACTAGGCAGTGCTTTACACCTGACAACCAAACCATTAATTATTGAGTTCAATTTCCTATTAGTCAGTGGGAATTATTCTCTGTAACTTACTGTACATCACAGCAACAGGCAGCGTAATCTGTCTGCAACAGGAGAGATGAGAGCACAACCTATGACACACAACTCCTGTTTGAGGTGTCATGATGTCAAATAATGGCCCACACCAGTGTGTGCCACCAGCAGCAGAGCACAACCAGCGTGCACAGCCCACAGACACCTGTGTACCACCAGCACCACACCCTCTGTTCGGACAGCAGCAGTCACTGCTCGTGGCAGGGTCCAGTAAAGGGATCACCACTCGTGAGCATCTGGCTTCTACATGTAAAGCAGTTCAAAAATCATAGGTCTGTTTCTGTTCATTTTTTTCACTGTTTTTTCAGTTTCCAGTTTTCCAGAGAGAATTCCTATCCTTTGTACAGAACAAGTCAAACCACCTGACACACAGCTACAACTCAGAGTGAGGAGATGACAGATATCACACTTCCAGGTTAGCAAGGTGCCTTCAGAGCTAACTATTGCACAGACCAAGGAGGTGTCTGATAGCAGTGTAAAACCCAACCTTCTCCTGCATTTTTCCAATAATGATTTTTTTGTCAAACTATCTTCACCCTTTTGACCTTCCACCAAGCCATGTGCTTTCCTGTGCTGACAGTAGTACTGATGCACAACCACCTTTGCAGACAAATGCAGAATTCATCCATGTGTTATTAACATTAGATACTCTAAATATTTTTATGGGAAAATTTATTTCCTCACTCTAAATATAAAATGTCAACCTTTGAATAATACATCATTTTTTGCAGTGATTATAAGCTGCTATTTTCCAAAAAAAAGCTCTTTAAAGGAAAAACAGGCAAGTCCATCAGATTTAATTGTGTCTAAATATCAGCATGAGATTGTAATTTTGGGTAAGATGTAGCAATTTCTAAATTTTTTTATTTTACTGCTTTCTACCACAGCTACTGATTACAAAAAAACTAGCTTGGCAACATGAACAGCATGAGATATTTATTTTCTAAAGTGAAAAGAACCATTTAGGAGCCTTTTTGGAAACAAAATATTTGCATAAAAGAGTGCTAAAGACACATGCTAGCACAAACTGAACTAGAGTTACAATGACACTTCACGAAGAAGAATTCCAATGCAGACTTCAGATGTCTGAAAGTCAACCTCTGGCCCCAGAAGTCTTATGCTACCTGAATACCAAGCTTTCCAGTCTTGACCCCTTTGCTCTGTTCCTCAGACTTTCTAGAAACTCAATTCCTTACACTGAGGCAACATGGCTCAGTGTTGCTGGCAATGGTAACACACACTGAATACACACAAAGACTTTATTGTCACACACACAAGACTATAAGCCAGAGTACATCCCTGCCCAACACACTTGACTACTTGAACTTCCTTTACAGGTGCAGAATGTAGGAATAAAAAGGCTGCTCTGACCGTGGGTCACAGGAAGAAAGCTGCTTCATCTGGAAGAAACACTTCAACTGGTAAAGCATTTAACTTAACTCTTATTAAATTATTTTGGAACAAGTCCAGCATACATCACCTACTGATATCACCACCTAATTTTGTCACCTAGCGGTACAAAGTTTTGGAGACAGCAAATCTTTCAGCTTTGAGCAGCAAATCCAGCACATTTCATTCCAGTGTTTAAAAGCCACTGTGGTGACACACTGCAGCGCCCATGCCTAGCTGCTGCTGGAATTAGTCGCAGTGCTGTCTCTTCCCGACAGCAGCATGTAAGATATCCAAAGAGAGCCTACATGTGGTGAGGTGAGCTGCACTTCGGAAAATGCTAATTTAGCCCACTACTATCCTTGAAAAAGAATTAGGTTAATAGAGTAGACATGCAGAAATATCCCTCTATCAGAAATATCATAACAGCTTGGCATGATGTACAGTTTTCAATTAGAGAAGATAGAGACAAATAAGACAGTAACACAAATATTTGGTAAGTGGAGATGTAACATGCATATAAACTATGCTGAAACCTTCTTTTTTTTTTTTTACCCTTTTGATTTTTTTCCTCACTTGTATTTTTAAGGATCTGGAATTTTTTTTTTTTTTTTTGATGTTTTGATTAATTAGATTTTTTGTTGTTTAGGTTTTTTTTTGTTTTGCCCCTTTCTTAATTTCACACCTTTTCTTCACCATTTCAAAGAACTTTGCTTAAGTTCAAAGCTATCTTAGACACCAAATTGAACCAGTTGCCAATCTGAAAAAAAAAATCTGATAAATGGAAAAGGTTTTGCATTAAGTCATTTAGAGACAAAACACACTAAGGATTGCCACCACTAGTTTACATTTTCATGTGGCAGCTCTCAAACAAACACTTTCCAGCTTTGAATTTCCAGGTTAGAGCAGGGGCCAGCATCCCTCTCAGTGACACTGCTGTGCCACTCTGCTGAGGCAGAAGGGGCTGCTGGAGGTCCCAGCCAGCACCTGTGCACAGCACAGCAAGGCTTCAGGAACAGTGACATTTTGGGAAAGTGCGGATTTCTGATTTATTAAGCAGTGTGCTATTTTATTAAAATTGAAGTAAACACAATTATGATCTCCAGTTCCTAGACTGGACAGGTCAATTCCCAGTGCATCTTTCGCAGGTTTTGTGTGACATGAAATAGTTTAAGTCTATTATCTTTAAAAGTACTCCATAAGGTGGAAAGCATTTCTGATTTAAACAGCACCACTCGAGAGAAAAGCAGTGATTTCCATCACCTACCTTCCTGCTTGGCTATACTGCTGTTGTCATCACAGATGAAAAAATTAAGTACTATTTATTAAATATTTATAAAATGGTGAAAAGCTGTAAAAAGCTAAAAATATAATTCTCTTTAAAATGTATGCACTTCACACATATTCCTGTAGTATTTCAGTTCCCTACTTGGCTACGCCTCCATCGTTGGAATACATCTGTGCTGTGAGGCAGCAGCAGCAAAGGGCTGTTCCCAGTGAGCCAGGCACATTGCTCACAGAGCTGCCAGCCACACTTGAGTACCCTACAGACTGAGTGTGTTGTTTTGCTTGTCCTTTAGCTTCCATTCTAAATATCTACATCAACAACACATTTACAACTATACGCATTATATAGAAAACTTCATGTAACTTTAAATTTTAGTGTAGGGGGATTTCTCTAATAAAATGCCATATACTAAACTCCATAAACTTGTATTACACCTTACAAGCAACTGGAAACCAGGAAAAATCAGTATTTCACTTTTCTTGTTGAGACAGGTAAGCAGACATTTTCACAAATATTTTTAAGTAAATGAGTTAATTTTCAGTCTTCAACTTTTCTAACACCTATCTTCTTGAATTCACCAATACAGGTGGATTCTTCTACTCACTCTGCCAGACCCTGTACCACAAACCTAAGCAATCCTATGTTCAACCCCAACAAATTAACCAGCACTGCCACCAAAAACAAGTAGTCCTGGGACTCACTGGCTGTTTCCAGGTGACCCTGGAAATCACTATTTCTCCAGGTGTGAATTCAGAAAGTGTCTGGAACACACTGTAATCATTAGGGAGGCCTCTTGAAACTGTCCCACAACTCTCTACAGCAAATCTGCATTTTTAAAATCCTTCAGATATTAATAGAGGTGAATAGCTATCAGTGAAAATATATGTATAGAGGACATAAGCACCACTAAAAAGCCTTTAATTTACGGGACAAATGAAAGCAAAGTTATCAGGACCTGTACCTTGTGCTGGCGATACTTGGTGACTCTGCTCCAAGCCTACATCTCTCTAGCTGATTAGCCACAATTTGCCTTTCCACTTCCAGTTCTCTGGTAAGTCTTTGAAATTGAAGCTCCTGAAATTTCAAAATAAAAAGAAAAGCATTCTTGATGTTAAAAAATGTGTGTGGATTAACTCTGAAACAATCACTGATTCATCACAGTTGTGTTTTGTGGTTTGACTCTTCCTGAGGGGGATCAGCTATAAAAGTGGAAATTTAATGGTTCTTTAAATCAGTGATTCATGCAATTATTGATTTATCACCTGTTACAGAAAGAAAAACATGTTTAAACATTCTTGGGTTTTATTTGTTCTGCAATTAAAACTTTTGTGTCTTCTTATGTTACCATAGTCTAACAAAATCAGTGCCTATAAAGTCAGTGTTCAATTTAATCTATAAACAAGGATACCAGTAAATATCATATCCTAACCTTTCCAATCACAAACCTTCAAATCCTAAGCTATCCTACATTCTGACTGTAGTTGGAAATCTTAAGATTTACAACTTTGAACTGGCTGAGTGTAGAGATGAGCTATTTCACCTTTTCTGAGTTAAGCTTTTTTAATGTTTCTTGGTCAAGGGTACCAAACTTCTTCAGCTTTTGGAACCTAATGCTGCAGGAGTGACGTGGGAAATACCAGTGCTGCACAGGATGGGTGTTACTGAAATCTGGAACCATCTTCTATAGCACACTGAAATCCAGACTATGTCACATCAAAGGATACTGAAGGTGTTTTTCTCCTCAATAAGCTTTTATTGACTAGAGAAAAGGGTTCTATTGAGCAATTGCATTATTTTTCTAACTGATACTGTAAACCCTCTGAAGTTTAGGTAAACCATATAAAAATAGATGAACACCAATAGTTAGTAATTGGATGAAGCACCAAGCAAGTCTTATACACAGGTCAAGTGCAACACTGAGCACTCCTTTGAGGGGAAAGCTCAAATTACTGATGCGGTTTCTCCTGCATGTGACTCATGGAATGGTATTGCCCACCAGCTGCACGCGGGCCAGGGGTAACAGCTCCTGCAAACTGCTCCTTCCCACCCCACATCACACGGAGTGAGGCAGAACTACTTCCCTTTCACCAAGCACTCTCTGCTCCCTGCAGCCTGTGTCCCTTTTCAGTAAGATGAAGGGTGCTGCAGCAGTGTCCCACGGCTCCCAGCACTCGGCAGGGGCCTCTGCTTCCTGCTCCAGCCCGAGAGCTTCCACAGTGCTCAGGAGACTTGGACAAACAATAGGAGCTTCAGAGTAAGTGTAGGGAACAGCTATTCTAAGAAGTTGAGAGAAAGGTTTTTCTACCAACAACACAATGAGATCCCCTCCAAGAACCCCCCAAAGGAAGGCTAACTAGTACCTATGCCAACAGGCAGGCAGTTGAGGCCAAGGGCAAACAGCAGCTGCCCTGCTGCCAAAATGGCTAGATAAGATGACAAAGTATGGCACTGGGGCTTGGCTCGATTCAGCTCCATGTTATACCACAACAGTCCACATGTACCCACTCAGCTCATTTGGACAGTTTGTCTTTTGGAGAAAAAATACTAAAATGTCTATTAAGTGAAAAAAGTCAAGTAAGTTTATAACTTATTTTCCAGTTCTAAGTCAGAATATAGATAATACAACCATCTAAAAGCTGATTCTCCAGATGGTCATTCACATGTTAGTGGGGACAACTGTGATTTAAAAAAAAAAAAAAATTCCATTCAGATGCTGAAGTTCTCCAAGTTTTGGAGCAAATGTTAGCCAGACAAAGCTTCTTCTTGAATAAATGATACTGTATTATATAGTGTGTAACAAATACAAACCTGCAAAATAAACAGTACTGTGCTGCTTGTTTGTAGAAATAATATAAAACTTTTAGCCTATGTTTAAAGCTGTTTCCTGTTCCTTACTATTAAACCAATATTTAAACAGCAATGTCATGGATGCAAAATCTGAACCTATTGTTATTTACTGATCTTTTAATTAGATGGATAAAATAAAACATGCTAGCCATTAATTGCTTCCATTCAACCAATCTATTTATTTCCCTTTTCATTACAAATAGAGGCATTAATGAACACATTATTCTAGAAAACATCTTACTGCATAACATCTCAAGTAATAAATTGCCCATTTAAATAAAATTCCCTATTTTTTGCCCCACACTACAAAAATTCAAATACAGTTAAAACAGAAGAACTACACTTCTATTTTTCTTGAGAGTAGAAGAGGTGAATGACATAAGTGGACAACAGAGCAATAAATGTTACTTCATTTATTTAAACTACATTTAAAAGCAAAACTTACTCGTATTCTATCGGAAAGACTGAGATAAGGAGAAATAAGAGGAAAAGCCACCAAGCCTGATTTGACCACTTCAGAGGCACTTGCTGAGCTGGGAACACCACCATCAGCTGTCTATTTACACTGTTCCTCACTTTATTTTGGTGTTGACCAGAAAGCCACAAACTGCACAGTGCACTGAACAGTGGAGAGGTAAGAGGCCTGCAACTCATCTGCCAGTTTTAAATCACTCTCATGCTTAGGAAGATCCAATGTGCTTTTGCAAGTGCAAGCATAGTAAGAAAAAAAAAATTCAGCTCTATTTTCAAATCTGAGTACATTCTGGCATGCCCACCCTGGGAGACCAATGTGAAGCAGCACTTCACAAACTTTGAAGCAATGAGTGCTGACTTTTGTATGTGCCTTCTTAAATTTGATATCTGCAGCAGGTGCTGTCTTAAATACTGCAGCAGGTGCTGTCTTAAATACCTGCATAAATACACAAGATGGATAGTTTCAGAGCTACCATATTTTTTACAGCTGGTATACCTCATGTTTTAAAACTTTTTTTTTTTAGCTTAAATCATATTATTATTATAGAAAACTAAGTCCTAACCAGCTCTAAATTGATCACCTTTCTAGTTTATGCTTCCTTATAAAGAAATTTCATATTACTCTGAGTGGACATATCCCCACAATGGGTATCTATCAGACAGCAAACTAGTTCTGGCAGGAATCTACTGCAATTTGTTTCCCTATCCAGCTTCTCTGGGAGCAGTGGGAGAGCTCACTCCTTGAACAGGATGCTCCCTGCACAGAGCTGCTGCCCTGGGCACAAATCACAACTCACTGACTCCTACGGCACTGGCTACTCATTGCAGGACTCAAATACAACCCTTAATAAGCCTATTAGCATTTGCAGCAGAATATCTATGTGGCAAGCACATAGTAAAATCACAGATATAAAGTTACAGGACACACTGCCATACTGCATCCCAAGGAGCAGACAAATCTCAGAGAGACACACTACACTGGCTTGGCCAGAACTACTTTTATTCAAAATTATTCAACATGCATTGAGGAAAAAAAAGCAACCTGTAATTCTATAAACCTCTTTAGCAACAATTACTCAATCACCTTATCAAATTGCAGGTTTTATGTTCATAACCTAAAATTCCACTGCAAAGCCACAGGCCGTAATTCTTAATACGAAACTACAGTGAAAGACAGCTTTAACCACAATTCCAGCTCTGGATCAGGACGCGCACACACAGGGCAAGAAAGCAGCTCACTTTGGAAAGCAGTGATACCATCGGCAGGCAGACAGGCTGCCGTGAGTGAAAACCAGAGCCCAGAACATTTTAGAGCTGTTTAATCTCCTTTCAGGGACTGAAGCTTTCAGAGGAGGGCCGAACCCTGTGTTGGTGTTGTAGTGCTCACACCAGGTGACCAACAGCTCCTCCTTGGCGAGCTCCACGTGCCCAGCAGGAATCCCACTCGGGATGACACTACACTGCGCCAAGGTACAGGCAAGGCCAGTTACACCAATCTCGACAGCGGAATCCCCTTTCCATGTGAAAGTTGAGTGTCTCTGAGAGGCTGGTGGCTCCGGGGCAAGGGACAACAACCACCAACACACTGTGCTGGGTTCTTGCCAGTAAATATTTGAAAACAAGTAAGTAATGGGAATGCTGTTTGCACAACTGACCATGGAGACTGCCATTCTCCTGTTGCAGGCTTTGGATAATGAAAGAGAGTTTCGGGGCAATTCTGTGCCTTCTATGTGCATCCTACCATGATACCTTGCTGCAGATTCACCTTTTTCATTTATGTTAACGAGGAACTTTTATCCCTCAGTAACATAGATGAGAATGAGGAATCTACATTCACCACACTGAAAAATAAAAATTACTTTCTTCCTACCCTGTTGTGTTTTGAGCACCTCTGGAAAAGCACAGACAGGTTTAAACAAACAGTGGTCCAGGTGGCTAGCGAAAGGTTTTCTAGTGACAGCTCTGCAAGAATCAGCAGCAATCACACAAGCAGTGAAGTCAGATTCCTTTTGAACGGTTCATGCCTGGCTAGCCAGACCCAGACTGGGCAGCTGGACATCGGAAGGAGACAATGCCTCCAATGAACAAAGGCATCTTTTGCAGCTTCTTGACCAGTTCTCAGCAGCTGCTGTGGCAGAAGACTGGGCTAGGATGGGCTGGTACTCCCAGTTGCAGTAACACTGGGATATGGTAAGTTGCTTCAAATGCCAAATGTCACTGTCAGTGAAATATTATGAAGGTAATTGTAGCTGAACTATGAAATGTGTTCTAATCACCGAAGTGTTGTCTGTTGAACAACTGAGCTGAGCCTCTTTCAATAGCTCAAGTTACTCATCAAAGAAAGTGTAGCCTGCATTTGAGAGGAATATTTTTCCCTTGCGTTTACTATTTCTTACTCAACAGCAACCACAGTGCAGAGCAACTTCTGTCACCTGTGAAAGTTCACAGAGTGCTACAGAAAAGGCTAATATATTTTGGATATTTTCATGACACAAATGTGCAACAAAGAAGAGGACAAACAAAACGGAAGTTGATTTATACCTTCTTCCACATTAACTCCTTGCACTCATCTATGCAGAGTTGCCTGTTTCCACCTGCCATAATTCAGAGCTATATCAAGCAACTGACTACTTAAACCTACACTGAATACCGTATTTTCCAAAATGGATGTCATACTGTAGTGACCCAATATTTAAATTCTCTACCTGAATCTATTGCAGAAAAAGCCTGTACTTCTAACTAACCATATTAGAGCAACCTTAATATTTTGTGTAAAAATTAAGTTTACTCACACACACAACTGCATTTGCATGCTTTCAGTATCTCAGTATCTTCCAAAATAGAAGACAAAAGATAAAAAATTGGACAATGTAGAGAGAGTCACAGATTACAGGATGTGAGATGACACAGCTACAATTACTGGCTGATCACACTTTGTATTCAACAGCAGCAGACCATTAAAGCCCTTAATACTTCCATGCATTCATTGTTCACTAGTCTGGTACAACAGTTTAGTGCTGCTCTAGCTGATGAGAGATCAAAATTTCAGCATTTTATAGAAAGCTTACTGTTGCCAGTGGCAGGAGGGAAGAATAGGACTGGAGGCATTCCCGGACTGCCTCTGACACATCGTCTCTGAAAGCTTTGTGATAACACTCGGGCAGCTCAAGTCAGTGCTGGAGCTGAGGGTACTGCTCTGCCAACTGGGCACCAGGGCTCAGTCGCTGCTGAGCAGACAAGCTGATAATCTAAACTCAGTGTGCTACAAAAGGTGTCAATACTCCAGTATATGTCAGAGGCACCTGCAGTTCCAAATAAGCTCTTTTTCACAGGGAGTTCCTCCTCTGAAGCCTAACAGTACACAGGAGAAAGGAAAATTAACTTCTAGGTCATCACATGGATAAAGGAGTACAGAGAATTTTGGTTAAGGAAATGAGCTAGCTATTTCACCTGAGACGGGAGTGCCATTAATTTTGTCCTAGAGTAAGACCTTTAGGAAGCTGACATCTCAGACTTGACTCACTGAAACTAAAAATGTTGGTAAACAGCAGAAACTCTAAACCTCAAAGTTCTGGGATTAAATAGGCAAGAGTGACCTATGCAATTGAACACAATACTAAGAGAGTTGGAAGAAAACCCCAGTTCTTCCAGCCATTCACAAAATGTTGATCAAGATTTTTTTTTCCACTCATGCCCAACTTGGGAGTTCATTTATCGAAAAGTACTACCTTCAGTTCCCAACTGCCATGCATTTATCACCTAACTGATCACTAGATGCATGCAAATCAGAATTTCAAAGGGAGACTGTGAAAAGTTTGTGTCCAATTACTGGAAGTGCATTTAGTAAGTCTCTTTTCAGGTATCTCCATGAAGTGACACACCTACATAGAATACTGAATGTACAGTACTACATATCTGAACTGTAAAGAAATCTCCAAGAATTAGTATCAATAGTTCTCATTCAAAAAGATGTTTTAACGTGCAATAAAAAATAGGCAGAATGCACTCTTCCTTCCACTTCCATCTGAAAAATGTAGATGTTTGCTCCCTGCTCTCAAACCCTTTAAAAACATCTCAAAAACCATGTAAAAGAATTGTACTTAAACAATAATGAAGGAAAAAAGCAAAGTGCACATTTTCCATTTATACAATACAGTTCAATACACTTACACAAGAAGAAAATATTTTGCTGAAGTCCTGAACAAACAACACTTCTAGAAAAACACATACGGAAACCCAAGAGATATATTATCCATCTGAAAGCATATCCAATTGTTCTTATTCTGTCACCTATTTACTAAAAAAAAAAAAAAAAAAAAGGTGAAATGTTGTCCATCTCTAAGTGTTACAAACAGGTAGACCAAAGAACAAACTAAAAAACCAGTCACTGCTGCAAGTGCTTCTTTCTTAGCAAAGACATTAAAATCAGGATACTCCAGTTACTTTTGAAAACTGTATTGATGAGTGGTTTTTCCTGCAAGACCTTTTCTCGGCCTAACCACTGAAAACTAATGTGCTAAGCATGAAATTCACAATTCCAAATGATCCCATTTAATCTTGTCAATTCAGCAGCAGTTCATTCCAAATCCAGCAGTACACAGCTTGCACACAGAAAATAGCAGCGATTCCATGAACCTAACAAGGAGCAGTTGGCAATTAGCTGCCCTACGCTCCAACTCCCCCAAAAGTTACTGCTACCATGCTGCCCCTACAATTTTTAATAAGTTGTTACTTCAGTGTGAAAATACTCAATTTCTTTTTAACATGGATAAGAGACTCCCTACAGAACTCAACTAAACTTCTGTGCAAGATTCAGAACTCCAAGATACAGAAGTATAGACACGTTTTACTTTATTTAAAACTTGTTTCAGCAATTCCTAAGATACTTCTATCCACGATAGTGTGGAAGCATCTAACATTTTAGAAGTGAAATACATGTTTTGAGGGGAAAAAAAAAATCCCAACCCTCCTCTAAAACAAACCCACAGAAAACAATCCCCTCCCCAAACAAAAAAAAATAAAGAACTACAACAAACCCAAAATACTCAAAATCCATCATCAAATCCACTAAGAGAAAAAAAAAAAAAGAAAATACATTTCAGCTTTATTACAATTAGCCTTGGGATTTTCCTGCATTCAAAAAGGAATTCCTTTATTAGAATCACTGAGGTTGGAAAAGACCTCCCAGATCACCGAGTCCAACCTGTGCCCAATCCCCACCTTGTCCCCAACCCAGAGCACTGAGTACTGTGTCCAGGAATTCCTTGGACACCTCCAGGGATGGGGACTCCAAACCTGAACCTCCCCTGGCCCAGCCTAAGGCCATTACCTCTCCCTCCTGTCCCTGTTCCCTGGGAGCAGAGCCCGCCCCCCTGCTCCTATCAGGGAATTGTGTAGAGCCAGAAGGTCCCCTCTGAGCCTCCTTTTGTCCAGGCTGAGCCCCCCCAGGAATTCTCCAATCCCTTCCCCAGACACACTCCAATCCCTCAGTGTCTTTCTTATATTGAGGCACCCAAAACTGACCCCAGAACTGGAGATGCCTCAACAGTGCCAGCACAGGGGATGAGCACTGCCCTAGTCATCGCGGCCACACAAGTTTTGACCAGGGCCAGGTGCCTTTGGCCTTCTTGCCCACCTGGGCTCATGTTCACTTTAAAACAGACCTTGAGCTTTGTCAGAAAACCACAAAGCTGTGGTGATCTGAATTTCTTCACAGGTTACAACTCTTCTGCTCGTGTTATTTTATAACACTATGAATGAATCGAAATGTTCCTTTCCTAAAATATGACCAAGGGCAATTGACCCAGCTGTCTGACACCTGACTCAATGAGAGACTGATCAGAGTTTAGAGGACACACTCCAGTTTTGTAAAATAGTTGCTTTAAACTGATTTGAGGTCCTTGGACAAGGAAACAAATGGAAATTTTATTTAGAAGCTGCTTGTACGGTTCATGGCTAATAAGCACAACTTCTTATATAATCGTAACTATCAGCTCATGACTATGGTAGAAAGCTTAAAGTAATTCAATACATTTATCTATCTTAGAACTACTGTAGTAATTTTTAAAGCTCTTATCAAGTTAAAGTCTTGCCCAATTTGACAAGTAACAATAAAGGTTTTTCTTGATTGTGTTTCCACTGCAGTGCTTCTAAAGTACTTGGGTCAGGGTGTGGCAGCTCTATTTTACAAACACTGACCTGCGGCACTTCGCAGCAATTCCTGTACCAAAGGAAACAGCAAACAGTGTAGCAGTTTCTGTTCAAGCTTAACAAAGTAAAGAGCTTCACTGGAAAATATTCTGTTCTGGGCTTTCTGCCACACAGGAAGGGTGTTGAACGTGTCAGTGTCCATAATTATTATCAACAGAAAAAATACCAGAAAGCAGCAGTTCAGCTCTTATTTTTCATATTATCACTTCCAAGAGTGAAGGACAATTTACATCATCTTCCCCTCACGCTCATTTTATGTGTCTGTACATTTCACAGTAAGGCTCCAGTTCCAAAGTTTGTGTAATGCTAGCTATTAATGACAATTTAATTTTTTCTAGCTTTAATCAGAATTGAGTTACTTAATAGCCACATATTTAATAGTCTTTTTATAAATGGAAAGAGGAAGAGGCTTTGACCTCCTTTTCAAAAGAAAAAATATTCCATTATAACTTTTTTCTCTAGGACTAATAAAAAGATACAAACATTGCTTGGACAGGCAAAGGAGCACTAACAAATGCCTTTAGTGCACACTCATGTATGGAGCTGTTCCCGACGGCGCTGCCCTGACTGCTTGCTCAGTGGATCCAGCAGGGCTGCAGCGGCAGCACGGAGCCATCTGGGCAGGGGGATCCCTGCCTGCAGAGCCCAGCTCTGGCACTGCCACTGCCCACCAGCTCAGCCACTACCCTGAGCATGCTCTTCGTGCACTGCAACATAAAATGGACCCACTAAAAGCCACCACAAACATACTTCAAGCAAATGAGTCCTAATGGCCATTTGTGACAGACTAAGATGGCACAAGGCAAACTGCTGTTTGGTGAGAGGGGACTGAAGGTATCTGTAACTCTTGGCTGACTTCTCACACTGCAACAGCCTCTGGCAGTGATACCCCGCACACTGCAAACGTGAACACTAATTTTAACTCTGCTAAGAAATTTTTAGGCTTGCTATTGTCACCTTAAATTACTTTTGAATTAATTTAGGCATTTATTAATTTAGGCATGAAAATAAAGATCCAAATTCCATCATCCTGCAGGAAATTTTTGTTTTAACAATAGGGTATTATGGGTATGAAAACTGTTGATATCAAGAAGATATAACCTAATTCTCACCTTTTTTAAAAATACCAATACGGGACAATGTAAGAACTAATATATCAAGTGTTTGCATTCAGAGCTACCATCTTGCATCAAGCCCTGATTCATCTTAAAGGAAGTTCCAAAACAGAGACAGTAAAGCAGATTTATTCTGAGGTTCAGATGTTACAGTTGGCATATTAAGTCAATAAAGATGATCATTATTTCTCAGTATGATACAACAAAAACCAAAATATCCCACCTCCCCTTGTGTTCTTTAAATTCAAAAAGAAAAAAACTGACAAAAACTTTAACTGGAGTGTTTCCTTGTAGAACTGCAATTTTTCCCACTTGAATGAGCTGTACAAATTAAGGCTGAATTTGATTGCAAATGCAATTTTATTTTTCCTATAGAAATTATCACTTTAGATACACATCCATAAATGCACTGCAGATTTAAAATATATTAGTACCTCGGTATTGATAACTGAAACCAAACTCAAAGTTTAAACCCTATTTTTTAATAAAGTAAAATTAATCACACAATCTGTATGTGCAGGACTTTGTAGCACTGAACACTTTGCTTTGCAGGACTTACAAGGACTGATTCCAATGTTGCATCAATTCTACACTAAGTTTTCTTCTTTTTTGCCACTAAACCTGCATTTCCAGTGTGACTTAAAACAGCAGTGCAGACATTCCAAGGGATACAAAATACCAGAATGATGCTTCTGTTTAATGCAGGTAACTGAACCCCTTATATTCAGATTCTAAAACTGATACACAAAATAGACTATAGTGGCCCTGGGTCACACGCTACAGAAAAAACCAGTAATGGTTGTTCCAGCAATGCAGTAAGAGACAGAGGTTAACTCCACACACACTCTGAACTGATGAATTGCTGAAAATGAGGCAGATACCTGTTCCTTTACGGAAGCTAAAATGGTCGTGGCAGTAGTCTCTGGTTCCATGCCTGGGCCTGTGGAAGTCTCCTGCGCTGTCTGTGGCAGCCCCTCCTCCACCATTGGGCTCTGCTCAGGGGCTGGCATTTTGCCTGCAATAACAAGATTTTAAGATCGTTTACATTTTCAGCCAGTGATGTTTAAAATCCAAGTTTTCAGGATTATAAATTATATTTTTTTCTAGGAGCTTTCTAAACTTAACTAAATTAGCAGAGAACTTTGCATTACTCATCTCAATCTATGTTGTGTGACTGTGTTTCACCCTCACAAATGGAGACCAGAATCATTTACACAACTTGAGGGTTGGACAAGAGCAAGCAGACTGCATGATGCTTCAAGATTATTTTTAAAAACACTATTTTGTGGTGGTTAAAACTAGCACAATTCAAGATGCACGAAGAATACTAGTGTTAATGATTAAGAACACCCAAGATCAGTACAAGTTTACCACATACAGTTTTCAGCACAGAAGAATGACACATAACAGCAGAATGCTCTGCTGTCAGGAAATAAACTATGGAAGAGACTAATTATGGTAATAAAAGCTTAATGGGAGCAATGCTTCTAATGCTCTTTTTGCAAAAGAGGAAATTAAAATGCTAAAGTTAAAGCAATTGCCCTGGGCTACGGATAGTGTGGAAAGGACTGACAGGATTAGCGTCCAATAATCCCAAACAGTGTCATTGCAGAGGCAGCACTAACAATTCCAATCCAAGGAAAAAAACAATTCATTTGTTCAATTATCAAAGTCACTATTAACTAATATTACAGAGATAGTTACGAAGTGTGTTTAACGCTTTGAAAACAGCAAGTAAGTGGCATTGACAAAGCTTCTACACAGATAACACGCTTTAATTTCCTTCAGAAAATAAAGCTTGTGGGGTCTAATGTTAGAAGTAGTCCATATTTCATATTAGATTTTCAGAACAAACTCACTCAATATTCCTAGGGCAGACAAACAGGAACAGATTCCTTCCCCATTCCATTCATTACTCAAAGGGTGAGGAGATGCTTAGGCTGCAAATGGGCTCCAAGGCTGGAAACAGACCCATGAGACCTCTCAGTCTGGAGCTGTATGAGCACCTGAATGAGCACAGGGCAATGCACAGGATTGGTGCACACCTGTGCTGCAGAGCTGCATGTTTCTGGTGGGGTTGAAAGAGGACTTGAGTTGACTCTGGAGGGATGGATCTCTCCTGGGATTGCTGGCCTCTCGCAAGGTTTCCCCCTCGTGCCGGTACACAGAGCCCAGGCAAAGGCAAAGCATGGTGTTGTCAGAGGAGTGCTGTGCTGCTATGGGAGAGGTGAGGTGATGGTATAAGAACAGGTGCTTTTGTTCTGCTCTTTGTACAGCAGCATATGAGCTGTGAGAGGAATGGCTCCTCTTCAGCCCCACGAGCTCTCCTGGCACTAGCATGGGGTCTTTATTAACCACTCTGTTCCGATCTACTAAAAGAGCTGGTGACACAGTTCATGTGCAGTTTCACATCAGCCACTGAGGGCAACAAACAGTTTCAGGGAAACTCAAGTGAGATGAGTGATAAGGAGAAGCTGTGGAGCAGTCGTGGGGGCAACCTGTTGTACAGAAGCCTGGCCACCCACCACCTTGTACCACTGCAAATGGAGAAAGAAAAGCTGCTTCCCAAACACATCAGAGAAGGAGCCCAACTCAGACCCAGCAAGGCAGGACTTTTCCCCTCAGCACCTTGCCGGTGAAGCACAGGGAGGCTGCCCTATACCCTGAAATGAGCCTGTACAAACAGCCCATTCTTACTATACATCCACACCACAATTATCTTCTGAAACAAGGCAAAAGAAACTGCACAAACCCAGCCCTGTCGGGTTTCTGTGTCAGGACTGCGCAAAGACACCTAAGCATGCTAGACCAGTTACACCAAGAGCCACTCCACTCCCTTCTCCCCTCGCCACAGACACGGGCCTCCCCTCACCCTCCCTCACCACAGACACATCACTGTGAGGACCACACCACACTGTCCTCCTCATCTCCAAGTCCCACGGTGAGCATTCCTTCCTGTCCCAGCACAGCCAGTGCATCCCACGGCAGGACACAGCCCTCCCACTCACCCAAGACAGCTCCCGCAGGGATTCCTCAAGCCCAGCCCGAGCTCCAGGCCCATGGGTGCACATGGCTACAGGAGACCACAGTGAACTCTGCACCTGGAACAGAACTTACTCTCGACAAATAAAGTGACATTAAATGTTACTTGACTTCCAAGGTGCCACAAATGAATAACCAGACATATCTGGCTATTTTTGAAACACTATTTTTACTGGTTTCAGCTTCCAGGTACAAAGGCTGCCACACTGAGCCTGTCACAAGCTGCACGTTCGGCAGGAGCACACCTAAAGCTTCAAGGACCATTTCTACAGAACCCATTAAACAGCAATTAAGTAAGCAGAATAAAACACTACCTCTAATAGTTGTATAATAGGATTTTGAAAAGTCAAATGTGCAACTTTATGGTTTTAGAAAATAAAAATGGTTTCTTCAAAGTTTTACTTCTAAAAATCAACTCTTTAATCAAGCTCAGAATACATGTCACAATTCCACACAATTTGTGTCATATCTGATTGTTTATATCACTTACCATAGTTCTTTTATGACCATAAGCCAGTGTTTCAGGTTTCTAAATGACCTGATACATTTGCAAGCACATCAAGTAATAAAACTACCCAATCAAGCCTTTCCTTCATTTAGAAACATCTGCTAAGCAATCAAAAGGACAAGTCTCAAAAACTCACAAGTTACATATGAGCTTCTCTCAGAAGGGGGCTGCTTATTGGTCCGTGTATCTCACTGTCTCCACCTGCACATAACACAGCAGTGTCCACCGTGGTTTGGTATTTCCAGGAGAGAAGTCCAAAATACAGGACAATAATAAAACCAATCTTTTAAGTAACAGAGAAAGTAGTACAGAATTCTCAATTATGCAATTAGGAATGTTTGCAGCTTTAAATAAATTAACTATTTAGATGTGCTGTGGTTTAGCCCTGTGGGCAGTTCAGTCCCACAGAGCCTCTCGCTCACACCTCTCTTCCTGTGGGATGGGGAGAGAATAGAAGGGTAAAAGTGCAAAAACTCCTGAGTTAGGATAAAAACAGTGTAATAGGAAAAAGTGAAAGCTGCATGTGCAAGCAAGGCAAAGCAAGAAATTAATTTCCCACTTCCCATGGGCAGGGAGGTGTTCAGCCATCCAGCAGGGTTCAGCATGCTTGGCTGGGAAAGGCAAATGCCATCTCTCCAAAGGGCCCCTTCCTCCTCCTTCCACCAGCTGCTCCTGCTGGGCACAATGCTGTCTGGGCTGGGATGGTCCTCCAGTCAGTAGGGTCAGCTGTCCAGCTTTGCCTCCTCCCTTGCTGGCTGGAGGGCAGGTGAGGGGCAGCACAGGCCTTGTGCTGGGCGAGTGCTGCTCAAGCAGGGACTGACACAGCCCTGCTCTGGGCACAAGTCCCAGACACAGCCCCTTACCAGCTACTGTGGAAAAAAATAAACTCCACCCCAGCCAAAGTCAGTATAATGTGCCATCATAGTTGTACTTCTCTATTTCCAATTGTTCCCAAAGGTCCAACTACCGTTTACAATAGATAAGTCATTTGTTAAAACACTGAAATCACTGCAGTATTTATCCCATTAAACAAAAGAGACTTAAATTTTCTTTAAGACATAAGAGAGACCAAAGCACCTTTTTTTTCCTACTGACTTTAAAAAAAACACTTGATTTTTTCAAGCTTCCATGATGTGCCACAAAATCAAAACTATACTACATTCCACAAAAATGCAGTGCTGATTCCTTTTAAGTGATCACTTCCAAAGTATGTTGTCTAAATGAATGGTTAAAACTGGACCAACTAAAAACTACAAAAACATAATGAGCACAGCAGTGAAACAATCTCAATTTGTCTTTTCCATGGTTTTCTCTCTCTTCTCACCCCAGCACTGTGAATAACTTCTCAACCTATCTGTAGCAGATTTGTAACAAATCAGTCCAGAAAACATCTCTCTGAGCTGGCTGGAAGGTGTGCTAATTCATTGGAGCAGAATATATACCCAGTATTGAGTATCTAATAAAAACATCCAGATAAAAATCAATCAAATTAATTATTAGTGAAGGTGTCAGTGTTAAATGTGCATCTATCTCAGTGTTAAGAGATGTAATCAGAGACCTACACCATTTCACACAGGCAGTTGTTTTAACTGATGTTCTTTCAATTAACACATTTCTTGGCAAAGTTACTGATTTTCTAATCTTGATTTCAACGTTAAATAACTGTTGGCTCTGATCCTGCAAACACTTAGGTACACACTTCAGCTAATAAACAAGTCTGCTCATCCACCCCCACCGTCTTGCCAGGCCCGTGTGCTCTGGTGACAGCACAGGAGAGTAACGAGCAGGAAAAGCTCTCCAGGACCCAGTCCCCTCACCACAGCTCTGTCTAGGGATCCTGCTTAAGGACAGGAGCTCACAAAGTCAAGTCAGGTTCTCATCTTCATCTTATAGGAACAGGAAACAGCAAGAGCAGGTTTTGTGAGAGCCTTAAAATCTGGTATGAGTTGAGAGGAATTAATAAAAACTTCTCTTTCTTCCTTACACAAGACTGGGATTTATCCTCTCAAGACAGACTTGTGCTACTCACTCATTTGGGTATGGATAACTGATTCATTATTGGAAAACTAGCAACCAGGTTTCATCCCTCAAAAAAATTAGGTTCATAGCTACTTTGCCTGTCTCTGGTGTCATGGCCGAGCAGTCAGAGATCACCCAGAACAGGAGACTGCTCCTACACCTTTTCAGGCTGTCCAAACCCTCATCCCTCACAGCCCCATGCTGCAGTTTCCTAGGTCCTGCCCTGGGCTGCTCTCTGCAAGCCCTGGCCACTGATGGATCAGGCTGTACACACAGGTATCCTCAGAAATGCACCTTCATGCTTCCCTGTATTCCAGCTCTTTTAATTCTCTAACTGCTCCTGCACATTGAAGATCTAGGATCTCTGTAGCCACAATGAAAATGCAGAAAATTGTATTTTACTGTTTATAGCTCTGTTCAGTGCATTTCAGCACACCCAACTACATCTTAAAATCACTGGACATGAAAGTTTACATGCTAAATTCTCTGGTATAGCAAAGAGTACATAAGAACTGGAAGATTTAAATGTTCTGGAATGATCTGTTGGTGGATATTGCAGAACTACAGATTTGTGCAGGGTGCAAATAGCTCTAATGTAGCTCAAGAGTATAATATGAGAAGCTTGGAAACATGGAGGACAGTGAGAATTTGCTGTTCATGTCAGTCTGTGATAAAAATAATGTCTCTCAACCACTTCAATAATTTTTCAAGAAAATACTTTAATAGTTCATCTTGTGGCATAAGTTCAAGAAAATTCTTAAGACCTATTCTGAATTTTCAAATTCTCTATTTAGAAGTAAAGGCCAAAAGCAGTGACAACCTAGCTCCGGCTGGCATATCCAGATCAAATGTGCAAGGAAGACAAAACTGTCTAATTTGAAGTCTCCAGTTTGAAACACTCTAAAACAATTTTGAGAACAGCGGCTTTCCCAGCCTCTCTGCAGTGGAGATTTAAATGGCTTTATGAAACCACGCAGTAAATCACAGCAGAGCAAACCAAGCCACCACAAAGACTCTGCTTTCCATCCAGTGAGGGTTCAGCAGGGACCACCACATTGGGCAATTGTGGGATTTGCTTAAGCACACCCCACCTAAACAGCCCCATAACTGCCCCTTCAGAGGACAGTGCTGCCTCCACTGTGCACCCCCAGCTCTGCTCATGTGGCTCACACAAGCACCAGCTCCTAAAGCCTTCCAGCCCTTCTCCTTCTGCAGAGCCCCAGCACTGGGCTGGGCAGAGACACCTGCAGCTCCAGTAGCAGGCCAGTCCAGGCTCTCACTGCTCTCAGCATTCAGGGAAGGAATGTGGGAAATACTTCCCTCTGTGTCTGATCGACTGGTCAAAGAGCTGCAAAGCCAGCAGTCCAGTGAGTTCATCTGACACAGCCATGCTTTTGGGGACGAGATGGTGTTTTCTTAAACCACTGATCTTCCAGCCAAGTAATCACTGACATAAGGAAGGAAGAACTGAGAAGAGAAGAAATCTCTGAACCAAGTGTAGTAAACCATGCTTTAAGTTTTCATTCTCATTAGTCTCTACTCCCCACTTTTCAGCGCTCCTCCTGTTATTTTCTTAGACATATCCAGACAGCTTTGCCAATGCTGATAATCCCACTTCTTATAGTACAGGCCCAAGAAAAAGCCAAACCTTTTGAGGATTGATGCCAGACACAAGTGGTGCTTTTTCACAATTTCCTAACCCCTTCCCTTCCTATTCCTCCTGCCTTCCTTACATTGGTTATTCTTCCAAATTTGCTCCTTACCTATGTTCCCTGTTTCTGAGCCTCCCACTGCTGACCTGCAGGCAGTAAGAACAGTCACCAGTACAATTCATGGTGGAGAGGTAATACAATTCTTACCAACTCTGTCAGCTAGGATAGGATGGACTGGATTTATTTCATGACAGCAACATGAGAAAAACAATGGGCAACATCTCATCACTGAAAATCCTCATATTTATCTAGCCACAAGGGTAATTCAAGCAACAAGAGTAAATCACCAAGGATATTAGACAAATACTCATTAGTACAGAGGGGAAAAGCTCCTATAAGCTAAAATCAACTTGCTGGGACACTAACTTTATATACTAAACGACAAAGTTATTCTTATATATCTACATTTAGAGCAACAAGGCACATCTCGGCTCTTGGTCAAAGACTCCACTCTTCTCATCCTTTACAGTGTGCATGAAAAGTCAAAACCTAAACAAGATGTACGACATTTCTAGTTTTTACAGGAAGATATGATTAAAATTTATCTGTTTTCAAGTTCCTACCCAGAGCTGTCAGCATACTTCCAGGTCGGAGCGGTTCCCATTAGTTCCACCCTGCTGCAAGGCCAGAGTGCTGCTCACCTAAGAACCAGGCAGGGATTCACATGCTCAAGCTTCCTGCAACCAAGTGACTGAACCATGCTCTGCGTTCTGTCTGCCAGCCTGCAGAATGTGTTTGGATGGAGAGGCAGCAGATGACAACTTATCCACTTGCAAAGATGATGCAAGCAACTAAAAACGGATTCTCTGAAAGATGGCTCCAATGTTTACATAAAAAGCAGGGTTTGAAGTTCCCAGATGCAGTAAGTGAAGATATTCCACTCATCACACAACAGGCTAGCCACTGTGTTCAGAGATACGTTTTCTTTATGGACATCAGTAGTGCACAAGTTCATGAGGACTTAAGGATGATAAATACCAGGAAAATAAATATGTTACCTGGTGAAAACATGGAAGAAACTGACTTCAGTAATGGCAGGATAAAAACCACCTGCACAATTGTGCAGACTGAGTCCAATAATCAAAAAGGAAACCTACACACACCTGACCCACTGCCTGAGAGATGTGGGAGATGTGTTTAACTGACTTAATACTAAATTTAGCCTCTTCCTAATCCCTTTTTCTTTACAAGATACACTTTTTCCACCTTTTTTTTGTTTTTTACTTAAATATATGCAGGTTCGAAAACAATTTGGTACTACGCCCTTTTTAAAATCTTAAAATGTACATTACCCTAGCTTTTCAATAAACATATTTTTGTTACAGTTCCTAGGAAAAGACAGTCTTTTTTTTTTTTTTTTTGGCTGACGGCTACATACTTTAACTCTGCTCCAGTGAGCAGGCAAGATTCTACATCCACAAATATCTAGTCATAACATGCTCATGAGATCTTTTATAGCTTTCAAACTAACCATTCACCAGAAGGTATCAGACACATACAGCAAGACAATAATTTTGAATAAAGACATATTTACAATCACGTCCTTCAAGGCCTGAGGCACTGTCTGTAGCTCACCTGAAAAGAAGCCTTTGTCATCTGAAGGATGTCTGGAGAACATTTACACTTTGCAAACCTATGAAGTACCAGAAGCTAAATGGCAATAAATAGAATTTTCAGTAGTTTAAGTCAACAAGTCTCCATGACTTATAGAAAACAAGAGACCCCAAATCTGAACCTTCCCTTTGGGGCATCCCACATCTGTGTTGCTCTGTTCTGCCAAGGTGTCCAAATCCACTGCCAACAAATACAGCCTCATCAGAGCACAGTGCTCAAAGTCAGCTCTGCAGAGTAGCAAACAGAGAGCAGATTGATCTCGAGGGATAGAGTTCAGCCTCTCTTCTATCACAGACTGAGGGGGAGGAGGGACACGCAACATCACAGAAGGATTTTCAGTTTTCCGAACAGACTGCCAGGTGACAAGGACATTCATCAATTACTCATTCAACCATGCACAGAAGGATAAATTCTCAGTTTGGTGTCAGAATAGATGCAATTAATGTAGGTATGAAGCCCTTCAGAATGAATATCAGAGAACAACATAACTTGCACACTGACAGCTGAGAACTTGCAGCACAACTGTGCTGTGCTGACAGCACTGCTGCCCAGCTCCAAACTGGTACCTGCTCCATCTCCCACCTGAAAACTCTTACAAACAAGCAAACGGCAGTTAAATGAAAATGGCTCTAAGTACAGATATAACCACTACCAACCACAAGAATGGCTGCAGCTGCTGTTCAATTTCCGCTAGTATTTTCTCCTAGCAAAATTATCGCTGAAGTGTGACAATGTTATTGCTAGAGAGAATGCTTACTATCTGCAGGCAGACATGCCTCAGCTGGAAGCATTAGCAACCCAAATCTATGTTATATATGTTTATAAAAGTATGCTTCTCAATTTTGTCATGTAGCATATTTGAAAAAATTAATTATACAAAAATTTTCTCAGTGATAAAGATTATCAGCTACAACCCTCATTATAAAAGACAGCAGGGGAGTTACAAACTTCCATAGCTCTCCATTTGGACAATGCCAGTTTTTGAGTGATGTGGTGTAACATGTATCCCTGAGGTGGTCTGGAGGCGGACACCACTGACCTCGGTGATATTCTGCCTTTAGAAACCAACAGCTGCGAGCAGTGACTCCCCTTGGGCAGCTATGTTAGTGACACCACAGCCTCCACACCCGCGGGGAGAGCCGGGGCTCAGGAACCAGCCACGGACCAGCTGCGGCTCAGCCGCACCTGGCAGGGACCACAGTCCAACCATGGCCCTGCCAAACTGAGAAACTGATGATGCTGAAACCCTGCTTTTATTCAGGATACACTTATGAGTTCTTCAGTGCTACCTGTGGATGTTCCTGCTCAAACTACTACTACAGAAATGCCAAATTCTTGCATACCATAAACACAGATTGAGAAACACCACTGTTCTCCAATAAACATGGCTTTGGATTAGTGAAAGGTTTTTGCAGAATGAAGTATTATCAATTACTAAACTGCAGTTTACTCTTCCTTTTGCCCCGAAATTGAACTGCACAACAAAACTCTGTTTGCTGCCAAGAACGCTCTACCTGCAAACTTCTACATTTAAGCAAATGAAGCTCCCTCCTCTTCTGTTCTCCAAGCTAAAAAAAAAAAAAAAACAAGAAAACTTGAATGTAGAAGCAAAATATAAGAATTAGACAACAAGCATCTGGCTTTTAAGGCCACAATTACCAGTATGTCCATCAGTCCTCCAATATCCCAAAGATTAGTATTATTTTTCCAAAGTGTATTTGATATTGTTCGCCCTTCAAAATTGAAAGTACTGGTAGTAGAATTACACATATTAACTCTACTCTATAAAGAATTCAGTATTTCTACTAATATTTTATGAAGAGATGAAGAATTGTGAACATGAAAATTCACAAATGGTATCACAATTACAGGAGATCAAGGACAATTGAGTAATTTGAGGAAAACCACAAAGAAAGATGAATGAGCCAATGTTCATAAACACAAAATTACACGAACTGTTCCCATCCAAGCGACCCATATGCCTTCCTGTACCAGGGGTAGGTGACAGAAACACAGCTACAAAATTAGGCAAAATTAGGTTAAAGTGTCTGGCTAAGCAGGGAGACCTTTTGCAGAAGTGCCAGAGGGGAAAAAAGTCAGGTCAATGGTACATTAAATAATGTCAATAATTGTAACCACACTCCAAAAGATGTCCACAGTGCAAAATGTAGGCAATCCAGCATACAGCATAAAAAAAATTTCAGAGAGACAGAAAACTATATATTGAAGGAACGAAGATTAAGTGTGGAAATGGTCAAGAAGCAAAACAAATACTGAATGAAGGCATATGGCTAAGGTTCTTTGCTGATGCTCAATTAAAATAAGGAGAAACTTTAAGAACAGCATTCACAGGCTTCATGCTGTGTGGCAGAACTGCATCTTTATGCAGCACTACAAGATCCTAAGATGTGATTTTCTTCTCACAGTGAAAAAGATTTCTTCCTGTAAAATCTGCTAAAGGTATGCAATTTTGTCATGAGATGGCAACATTTTGCATCAAAGTTTACCAGTTGGAGATGCAATTTAGATAGCTTTCCTGTCTCAGTTTCTGAAAGACTGAAAGTATGACTCAAATGTATTTTAAAGGCTAACATCAAAAGAATCTCAAATAGTCATGACAACAACACCAATCTTATTTCTACCTCTTAATTCCCTGCCCCATATTCTAGTCACATGCTAATTCCTGAGCAGGGCAATTAAGCACACCAAAACCAGTAACAGGCACTAGAACTTCAAGTGTTAGGAAAGAGAGTGGGTTTGTTACATCAAATCTACCTAATTTTGTTCTATGACAAGAGCACTAGAGAAACACATTTCGTGTAAAGTCTGGCTTTGTGAGATGCAACCAAGAAAGCCCAGGTGAGAGAACTGGGGAAAAGAGAGGTGATCAGGGCATCTCCCTAGGAAGCTTAAACCAAAGCAGCAGTTTACTTGCATGGAAAGAGTGTTTGGGAGTGGGCTCTGTCACAGCTGTGCCCCAGCTCCCTGGGATAGCAGTGAGAGCTGGCACCCATAGCCACTCCGTAGGGCAGGGCTGGGGCAGGGGTCACACAAAGCACTGAGCGGTGGGTCAGCACGCAGAGCTCAGGAACTACAGGAGAATCCAGCTTAAAATAGCAAGCTCAAAACCAGCTGACCCTGACTCACACCAAACGCTGAAGTTTGTTCACTGACGCCAGTAATAACCAATTTCGTATCACCTCCCACACGCAACCCTGCCTCACTCACACTCCAGGTGACACAGAGAACCAAGTCCTGCATCGAAGCAGATATTAACAGCAAAACAACAGCTCTGAGAAAAACACAAAGCTGGGATTCCTGTAATCAAAGCACCTTCCCGTGGCAAAGAAAAGAAAGGGAATAGGATAAAAGATACCTCACTGATCCTTCCTGCTTCTTTTCCATTTCGCACTGTATTGAAAATGCACAGTCCTCCCAGACTGCTTCACTGAAGTTTTGTGCACCCAATTTCAAGCTGGATCAATTGAAAAGTCAGAAGAAAGCAACCAAAGCAATGTAAATTTTATGCAGAAGTTGCCTGTGTTTGGATATAAAGCAGAGACTTGGGAAAAGCAGCAACAGCTAAAATACCGAAGTCACTGCAGGAAAGACAAAACAATAATCAAGAATAATATTTAAGAGCTACAGCTACCTTCTCACCAGTATCAGACAATATTAATGCCATTAATTATTTAAGTGTTGCTGTCTCCTCTAAATGGAATACTGGGGTTCTCTTCTGCCCTTCCAAATTCAAGCAAACATGATTTTTTAGATTGTTTCAAAACTACAGATAATAGAAAAAAATTAAATGCTCACACTTAGGATTTAGATATGCCTGACAATTAATACTGATATATTTAAATAAACAACTCTACCAACAGTGAAGATACAAACTCAACCAGTTATTTTCACTGTCCTGTAACACAAATCTCAGAATGAAGGGTTTAAAAGGCAGCAAACAAAAGTAAAGCCTCTCAGTAACAAGGAGGGAGTTGGAAAATTACGCAATTTTAAGTCTTAAAAAACTACAACAATTAATTAGAGTTTTAGGGGATTTCCACTTTCAAACTTGAGAAAGCCTGCTCCTGCTTGCTCTCTGCAAGTCCAGGAGAACGTCAATACAACAACTCAGGAAATACACTCCTGGATGACACCAGCAGAAAAGAATGCACTTCCACCTCTCGTGAGATTGCTCTTTATTGCTCTTTTATGTAACACTTATGGAGTAATTATGGTTAGACACATAGCTTTCTACTTTTTGAATGCCTTACTTCAGCTTCATAAGAATATATACAATTTCAGATAGCTGCTATTGAACTGTCCTTTCTGGGCACTGTGGAGCACGGCAGAGGAAGCAGCAGAACACCGAGCACTGGGCAGGAAGGGCCCCAGGCCAAGCAACACCCGAGCCCCTCCGGCAGGATACAGCACTGAACCCGGGCCTGAGGGGAAGGAAGGAATCCACCAGCACTCAAATTACTGTACTGCACAAGTTGAAAATACTTGGCACACAAACCATTTATGCCACCTAAAATGAACCGTTTCAGAAAGTAAGGTGTTCCAAGGCAGCTGCTAGTTATCTTCTCAGTATCACAGACAGCAGGATAAATTACAGATGGTAACAGAAAGCATATCCACCTAACTGCATTTTCTTGCCTATTTGTGAGAGACCACTTCCAATCCAAAACATTTAAAATGGAGCTTCTCAGCAATAGTGCAGGAGTTCTACAGAGGGTTCAAACTGTTGTTTGGTAGGTTTTTTTAACTTAATATAGGACATTCTCTATTACTTCAGCTCTCATATGACCTGAGAGGTAAAGCTGCAAATACCAGAGCAAATGTGAACATGCCCAGCAAGGAGTAGCAAAAGTAGGCTCAAAAATCTACCTTACACATACTGTGTTCAAAAGAAGTAACACTCCACTTCTTTTGTCAAACTAAAGCACAATAAAAACTTAATGAAAAATGTCATACATATATAGTCTGCACATAATTATTTCTTCAAATAAGATTTTTAAAGAAGTTGCTTCTTTAAAATGGCAAATATGTTTTGTAAGTTGTTTCTCTACAGCAATGCTGCTGGTTAATTCCAGCATTAATTAATTAATAACACTCAGCACATCTTCTGATGAATACTGTCAAAATCTTTTTTTATATGTTTTAAAAGTAGCCTTCAGCAAGGTTATTAATGCAGACTTCAGATCAGCACATTCACATACAGCAGGGTAAACATGCACATGTGCTACCTTGTCCCATTTTTATCTGTTCTTAATACTGATTCTGCTGCTGCCTGTCAACATCCTCAGCGAGCCACAGGAAGGATATGCCCAGGAATAAGCAAGCAGTCCCTTGTCATTTATGGTCACTGTAAAAGACAGCATTTACTTACAACTAAACTGACAGAGTACCCTGCGCACACCACCCAGGAGAGCTGCTGTCCTTGGGCATTTAGGGACTCGAGCAGAGCTCACTCGAGGCAGGGCAGCCACCACCCAAACACAGCACAAGGGCTGAGCAGAACCATGCCCGGTTGATAATCCAGCCCAGAACAATTCAGGCTTCTGGCCAGGAGTACTGCCCTGCCCACACACTGCTGCTGTGGCCCCAGCACCGGGGACAGCAGGAGCACCGTGGCACTGCCGGCACGCCTGTGCCTCTGGGGTCAGGCCTGTCTCCGAGGCCAGAAGCAATGCCAGGGAGCCAGCCCTCATCTTGGCGAGGCCAGTCTGATACTCTTCTAAAACAAAGATCACTACCATCACTACCCCTGTCCTGCATAGGAATGAGAAATGAAAGCATTTAAAGAAAGGAAAAGGTGGTAGAGTGGCACAGGACAAAGCTCTGACACAAAGCTGGTTACTTGTTCCATACCTGACACCAACAAACACCATGCAGGGATGGGACAAGTTTTTAGACTCCAGTACACTCAAGTAGGTCTTCATGAAAGTGAAATGGTTTACTGGAATGGCAATATGAACTGCAGGTTTCACACTGAATTCTAAAGAACTGATGACCCAACCTCACTGACAACATCTTAGCAAAAGACGGAAAAACTTGCACTGGTGCAAAGTACAGCATGCTCAAAGCTACCAACTTTCAACAGAAAAAATCGTCCTTAATAAACTATCAATTCACTGTCTTCACAACAGACTTCTGTCATATCTGCAATTTATCAGTTACAATCTTAATCCATCAGTGAATTGTAAGACCCACTGACAAAAGCAAAATTCAAATAGGAACAGTCATGTCACCAAGAGAAGTCATTCAAGTTGTCTCTCTGCAGGCTGTTCAGTTTTGTAAGTGGAGTTCCTTCACATGACAAAGGACAGAAGTTACATTAACCATTAATGCTGCTCAGACAATCTCCAACAGCAGAGAAGAGACAGCTGCTGGTCTTGGCCACTCACACTTTGGGGTGGGAGCTCTATTAGAAACAGATACTACCAGAATCTTGGTCCTGTAAGACCCAGCGGCTCTAGACATCAATGGAGGTGTGAATAATTGGTACAGTGCTGGGGCACAGCTATTCATTTCATGGATATGGTGACAAAAAAAAAGCAATTAAATAAAAAAGATTAGCCAGCAAACTCAAACCTAAAAGACAGAACAGGAAAAAATCAGTTGCCAAAATCACCATGGAGTCCACACATCGTTGCATCATTGTGGACTGATTCAATTTCTAAATGGAAAGATAATAGGCAGAACTGTAACTCAAGCAGTGGATTTGAGAAGAACCAGTCTTAAGAAATAGAAACCAATGTGGTGACATGAACCAGCTGAGCCCAGCAGAGCTGATGCTCCTGCTTCCAAACAAATCCATAGCTATCCAAAGCAGTGGAAGGGATAACATACAGAGGCATGCAACATACATCTAAGCTAATAGAGGATCCCTTATCAGGGAAGCATACCTACTTTTAAAAGAGATAAAAATGCAAAAGAATGTTGATGTTCCCTTCCTAGCCTAAGGGGAGAGGAGAAATCTACATGTCTGCTGTTGTTTTCCAAGTCAAATAATAATGGAGTTATGAGAAAGCTAGAGACAAGCAAGCCAACCAGGGCTTGCTAAAGCAGCACAGAAACTAAGAATGACAAACATCTGTCTGCAGAGAAAACACAGCCAGGTAACAGCCCAGCAGATACCCCAGTCAGAATAAGGTAGACACAGTCTCTGTTGTCAAATGACCATGATTAAGTATGCAGCCTGCTTAAGGGAAGGAAGACAAAAAAGTAATATTAACACAAAACTCCATCTGGAGAGGAGTTTCTCCACAACGAATTCCCTTGCGATTGATCACATTTAACACCGGCAAAACAATGGGCCTTCACATCTTCCAGATTTGGGGGGATTTTGATGGGCAAGAAGGGCATGGGGCATTAATCTTGCTAACGCTCTTTACCCAAGTCACAGACAGTGAGCAAAGAAAGTTTCTGTGACAGACAGCAAGGTCATCACCAAGAGGTTACTAGAGAAAAGAACATAGCTGCTCCTGTGAGATGGCCACAGTGATGGCACACACTGTTGTCGAGTGCATCAAAAACATGCTTCCAGCAGGGAATCTGAAGTGTTGCTCCCATTACAATGGGAAATAGAAGTTAACTCAGCACCTGGCACAGGCCTTGTTTCTCACATTTGCAGCTGGTTCTGCTGGTCTGCCTGAATTCAAAGGCTGTCATGATGACAAAGAAACCAAACCCTTCTTTTTCATCACCAGAAACCTTTCAAAATAGAAACTGACACGGTATTGTTTTCTTTGCACACTTGGCTGTAAAAATAAGGATAAGGAAACATTTGAGAGAAGACCAAACAGGTCTGAAATGACCATAAAGAAATTTATCACTGTAACTACAAATTAGGAAATTTCCCAGAGAAATTAACATTTTGGAAAAGTTAAACAAGTATAGTAAATATATCATTTGAGAATAGAATTACTGGTGGCTATTTTCTCCACTGTTGTAATTGCAATGTTAGGATCCATACAGAGGATTCCTATCATACTGGTACATGCGACTTACTTTTTCTTATTTGTACAAATAAAATCATATCTATCTTAAGGGGAGTGAAACTCCTTCAATCAGAGTTAAACCAGCAGAAAGTAGCTGGCTCCTCTGGGATGTGTTTACAGGCAGTACTGTTTTGATTCACATTCTGCTGGCATCTCTGCAACTGGAAAATGTTGAGGTCAAATCAAGGTGATTTGCTTGCTTTCCTCCTGTGGTAGGGCCATTTCAGTTAGGACTCTTGAATAAAATATACACCTGTATCTTCATACAGTAGCTGAACTAAGTAATAACCAAAGCTATTACTGCATTTAGCATCCACCCATAGCACTCCAGCAATGCCAGGTACATCTGCATACCCACAAAATCACACGTTCAGGTTCCATCTCCTTTAAAGCACAAGTTGGCATGTGAAAACCATTAGTTCAAGTCATTTTGCCTCCCTCCTCTAGTACTGTGTCAAGACTTCACTTCTTGGTTTAAGTTCACCTGGGATAAAGAGGCATCTGATCCCGTCTGTAAGTCAAGGCCACAGCTGCAGTAAACCACGCAAATGAGTATCACAGTTGTAGTTGAGCCACGATAAACAATAACTTGGAGGAGATGCTGAATGTCCCCTACCCAAGTCACTCTGCACACACAAGTCACCATTCTCTTTGAATGTGCTGTGCAAACGCACACAGATCCTATACTGCAGGAAGTTTGTCAGACGTGTTCTTTCATCTAGAAGAAGTGATCAATGTTGGCCAGGTGAGAGGCACAGTCATCTCCTAACACATACTTTGAGACAAAAAAGGTAAAACAGAAATAAAGCCAGGGATTAGCACCACATCAGTCAGTTTCACAGGCCCACTGTCAGTATCCTGGACAAGATTATCCTATCAAACACCAGGCTTTGTTTCAAGGAAAACTGGGTTAAAAACTAATGCACACTGAAAACTGAAAGGGTGCCATTAGTGTTCATAAATCTATGAAGTCTTAAGTCTCACAAATTTAACAAATCACACCAAACTGCTTCACATTCATATTGAAAAAGTACACTAGCAAGAAGTCTGAACTTTGGAGCATACAAGACTGTCCATCGGTCAGGGCCTCTGAAAGGCAAACTAAGTCCCCAACACTGCTGAACAGAGAGATTCATTCCATGCACTATGTGAGGTTAGCAAATGCATTAACAAGCACTGTATCTTAAAAAATATCATATCCTCAGTGACAAGCATTGTCTTCCCACTGAATTGTGGCATTTCAGAGACAGAAAAGGTCCAAGTATCACAAGCACACGTAAACCCAGCTATCCACAAACCCTTCAGAACAGCTCCAGTGCAGCAGAGCACAGATCCCCCTGGCTAATCCCGACTGACAGGGACCTGAGCAGTGGGTGTTCTGTAGCCCGGGGCTCTCCCCCAGCCTCCTCCTCTCCAACAAGGAAATGAGTTGGCTGCACAAGCACAGCATCTTCCAGTCTGGAATTACTAGATTCAGCTAAATTATGAGGATGTAATTGTAAAGGAGATAAATTCTAACTTTTTAAAAGTTGTATAAAATGGATAAATACTTTGAAGGAACACCAAATATAAGCTGTTTCCCAGAAGTTTTTTTCCCATATTCTGTAAGGAATCTTCTTTTAAAAGCTCTAAGTACAAATGATTCTTGCAACAAAAGACATTGCAGAAGAGTGGCTATTCATCTGTTGTCTAGAAGTAACCAAAACCTGGTTCTGAAATACAGGTCAAGCAAGCCTAAGAGTTTTGAATTTCAACAGATTAAACTCTTCTATAAGGATTTTGACCTCATACCTTAGTCTAAGGAATAATAAAATCCATTGACAAGTATAAATCCAAAAGACAGCAGTACAATGGGAGGGTTGATAAAATAAATGTTGTCAAAATTAAGCAAGTTAAGAAGTCTGTTTAGACATCACAAGTAGGTCCTTGCTCTCCTCCTGCCCCAGGCTGTTATAAGTTGCCAGAGCAGAGACTCTGGGGTTGGTTGTTAGTTAGCTCCTGGGCATTAGCAGCATGACATAGCAGAGCTTTCACATGGAATATTTATGTTTGTACTGGGGAAAAGGACACACGACCCTTGAATTTCTGGACTTACAAGGCATTTTTGCTTCCAAGGCTAAAATCTCCATTATGGTTATAATTCTCTGCAAGACACAAACCATTGCAGTCAGCTAGAGGATAGTTTTAAGCTCGGAGATCAAAGCTAAGGCAGCCTCCACCAGATCCTGTGCAAGGAGGGAAACAGTGAACGCAATCCATGCAGCAGCACATCCTGTCTCCCCTTCCTCCAACATGTTTAAGTTTGCCCACTAAAGACTTGGAAGTGAGACAGATACGTGAAATATTTGGAAAGAAAACCCTCACAGGCACACAGACACAACAGTAACAAGTGCTGTTTGCCACGCAGACAACAGTAACAAGTTCTTCCAAAGGCCTGCTTGTGTCAGGGAACCTGGGAGAAGGATGAACCAATCATCAGCTCCAAGAGAAGCAAGAGCTACTCTAGCAGTGACCTGCTCAGAGTTAGCAGCTCTTCATTTTGTGAGAACATTCCAGACAAGCAGAAGACAGCTGCTGGCCTGTGGAATGAGGCCTTCCTTAGGGCTGCACAGCTGAAGGAAGGGATGTCTGAACTTTTCACAGCGGGACATTCTTCTAAAGCATGATCAATCAGCTTCCATGCACAAGGAGAAAGGCCATGTTTATGCTTCAAAACTCAGGAAAGTGTCTGCACAGCAGAATCCTTTGCACAATGCTCAGTCACAACATCAAGTTGGGGAACAATCAGTTTAGAAAGACAAGGATTCAGCGAACTCTGGGAAAACAGCCCCAACACTCAGTGGAGAGCTGAGGATTCCGGGTGTCCCTGCAGCAGCCCCAGGCCAGCCTGGCACAGCCTGGGCTTGTTATTCAGACTGGTGCAGACTGACCTGGGCTCTCACGCAGCCATTGGGGTTCCGAGCTGGAACTCCCACAGCTGCTCTACCTGTGAGAGGTGCACACAGAGCAGACAACACACCCTTCTCCACACGGTCACTTTTGAACTGGGAACATGGGACCAAGTGAAAACATCATCCCACAGTGTGCACTGCTGCACATAAAGCATATTTTTCAACTTTCTAAAAAAAATCTGGAATATTGCCATAGTAAAACATTTTTGTTCTGTTGCAATATGAATCCTGTGACACATTGAGATGCGGAGAAAACAAAGGAAAATTCTGGAAAAATTGCATAACTTGAATTATCTTTGCTATCTAAAAACAAATATCTTCCTTTAGTATTTCAAATTTCAGTCTGAAATATATTAATATTTTAATTATTGATTAAATCAATATACTAGTAATACGAAACAATTCAATAATACAATATTAACTAAAACAATGAACTGTATCACTAAAATGGCATTTGCTGGAATTCTAACAAGGCAAGACTTCCTAAATCTAATGTACTTCACACCTCCTAAAAGTAGGAAGTTGCAATTCAGGATATCTTATTTTGTATCTACAACAGTAAATAAGATACTTAAAGTCTACTCATCATGAACAGCAATAAATGCATTAAGTTTAATAAAAACTATTATCCTCCTCCACTGTGCGACTACATTTCCAGACTGGATCAATGCAGCAGCAACTCCCGATGGACAGTGGGTGGTTCCTTTCAGAGCACTCAAGTTGGCCAAAATAAAACTCAGTAGCTCATCCGACAAATCCAATTCCTGGATTCAGTGTGCCTTGCTAATTCAACACTTTTTAAATTGCTGCATATCTTCGGGGTTTTTTTTGGTTTTTTTGTTTTGGGATTTGGGTCTTTTGTTGTTGCAGTTTTTTGATTTTATCTCAGTGTCAATACATGACCTGGTGAATTTTTTTGCTGCTTAAAAATAACCTCTGTTCCATAACTAAATTAAAAAACTCTGAGTGCTGAAAGTCTGACTACATCTGCCTGAACAAAAAGCATCTCACAACAGGCAGTGCTCTCTACCAGAACTTCCTTAAGAAGTGTCAAGTTCTTGAACCACAGGAAGTTTTTCTGCCACTTTGTCTATTCTGTAAAGAACTCTAAACTAGGATTTTTTTTTTTAAAGTATCTTCTGGAAAAGAATATATTTAATGACAGTGAAACTTCACAAATCTCAGTGTATGCTGTTGCTATGAGTTATGTTAAGGAACAATAGCAAAACTAAGAAAACTCAGAAAACAGCAAACAGCACATCTCACAAGTCTACAAGCCAGTCAGATTTCTGGGTTCAATGTTTTTTCATCTCCCATCCAAAATATAAACACACTCCCAGGAACAAGTGATGCATTGTATCAGTCTCACTGCCAATATTTTCAATTTCAGCTGAAATATGGAGCTGGGTATTTTCATCACATTAGTTATGAGGACAAAGCTGGATATGAAGGCTATGGAGCAGTAACAGGTGGTAAGTTCTGTCAGTATATTTTCAATTAAGGCTGAATCAAATTACACAACCCAGCAGCCCAGGTTTAGTACTGGATCACAAGCATCCTGGATAAGGTGTGTGTTACAAAAAGGCATGTTCTTGGTATCTTCTCCAGTCATTCCATCAGTTTAAGTTTTGCCTTTCTGTCTGTAAGCTCTGTGGTGCATGGACTTCCCTCTACTTCACAGAGGACCACGTCAATTTGGAGTTTAGGCACTGGTATGATACAAATTAAATCTCCTTTCACAATATGCTATAATTTCAATACTGCTGTGTTATTTCTCAAAAGAATATATGGTAATTTTGTTTTCAAATAAAAGCATAATGAAAATACTAACTCTGAGACCTGTCTCCCTATGTATCTTTAGATACCACACAAGACTTGAGCATGAATTAGCAGAAGACAATTGTTGAACACTATTACACAAACACACCTCTACATAGAAAGTCTCCAATTAACAGTCCAGTGCTCCACTTGTCCAGAAACCCCTGAAATCAGTTACCTTACATACACCACCTTGGGTTTATTTTGTGAAAGATATGAAATGCTTAAGCTTTAAACCTGTCACATTAACATGGAAGTAGAAGAATTATCATTTGTCTGAACAACAAATTAATCAATACTTCATTCCTGAGCTACACAACAGGAAGTTCTGCCAAGGCAAGACAGTGAAGAACATGGGTTTGGAACTGAAAAGGTTTCCTTTCAGAGCACCTGGGATGCATTGCCTGCTGCCGTCTTTCTGGGGAAGAGGACAGAAATCCACCACAATCTGGAAATCTCCTGTTCACATCAGATTTCTAGCACAGATGGCATTAAGTAAGATCATATAAAGCAAGATAAGGGATAGATTAGGTGCTTTCTATTTGGACACGTGTAACGCAAATGCTTTTGAGTACATTTATAAAAACCTGTTAAAAGCATAGCCTAGATGATAGCCTTTGGCTTGCCACACCACAGACAGAACATGAAGAGCTGTTGATAAGACAATAAAGACAGGAAAAGTTTTTGGCACCCACAGAAACAAATAAAAATCCAGAAATTTTTTAATGCTCCTTCCTTGTTCCTTACAGCTGGACCTCATGGGACAAAAGGCAAGATTTGGCATCACACCACAGCTCTTTTTCCTCACTTGCTCCCAGACCTCTGCTACTCCTTGCCCTACCTGGCACTAGGAAAATTGCCCCTACCTTCCTGCCTTCAGTCCCTCTACCTCCTCCCAGGACATTCTCCCACCTGCTCCTGCTGCCTCTGCAGGTGGCCCCAGTCAGTCTAAGGGCATTTCTTGGATCAACGTGATACAGAGCTACCCCTCCTGCCAGCCAGCATAGGTACCCCAAGACAAGCAAATCCCATCGGAGCTTCCCCAGATGTACCTCACTCATCACAGAATGGCAAGCTGGTGCCCTAAACTCCTCTGCACAAACTCAGCAAACCCTGAAGGCCAGTTCATCCCACAGCCTGCACAGGGGCTGTGAACCACCTGCCTCACACATCCCATAGATCCCATAGCCACAGGGGAATTTCATTCACTGCCCACAACCCACGGCAAAAACAGTAAATACATTAAAAATCCCCCCACTGAGCTGTGATGCAGAAAGCAAGTTTCAACTTGTACACCTTCAAAGAATTTACAATAGATTCCTTTCTGCTCTTTAATAATGAATTCATCACACTACCAATCAAAACATTAGATCAACTATAATGTTAATTTAAGGTTCACAAAAACATACTACATTTCAGTTAGAACACTACATGGGGGGGTTAATTTTACTTATTTCTTGAATAATGGTTTAATGAATCTCAAGTAAAGTAACAACTCCCAGTTTCATTTTCCACTAAAATAAAGACACATATAAAATTATTTTTAAAGCAATTAAGCAGGAAGCTGACTGGTCTTCAATTCCTAGTGCTAGGTAAGAAATCTGTAAAATGCTGTGCAAAGTAAAAGAAAGGGGAAAGATCTGTAAGAGATGGTCATGGAGACATTTTGGAGAAAAACAGCTATTTCTTTTTCTTAATATATTAAAATTGCTTGAAATTAAAGTAGGAAAATCCATGTATAACAAAAGTATGCCTTCAAAAAAAAGTCTGTTAAAATGGCACCTTGTTTAAAGATACCATAAACAAAGAATGCATTTTTCCCAACTTTCCAAAATTGTCTGTCTGTAAGATTGGGATGCAATGAAGAGCCACCAGAAAGTTGAAGACAGCCCCAGACATTCTCCACAGATCCCGCCAGCCAAAAGCTCGGCCTTCCCTTTGGCGGGGAGGAAAGGCATAGAAAGGCAAGGAGAGGCAAAAACGAACTGCCCGGGCTGCTTCCCGTGTCCTGCCCTCGCAGCAGACACTGCTCGCTATCCAGGAAGGACGGCTGACTCACACAGCCGATCCTGAAAGGAGGACAAGCCTGTGCTGGAGTCACCTCCCTGACCCTGGGCACACGGAGCTCCGCGCCCTCCCTGACCCTGGGCACACGGCTGCTCCGCGCTCTCCCTGACCCTGGGCACACGGCTGCTCCGCGCCCTCCCTGACCCTGGGCACACGGCTGCTCCGCGCCCTCCCTGACCCTGGGCACACGGCTGCTCCGCGCCCTCCCTGACCCTGGGCACACGGAGCTCCGCGCCCTCCCTGACCCTGGGCACACGGCTGCTCCGCGGCCTCCCTGACCCTGGGCACACGGCTGCTCCACGTGGAGCACAATGGCCTCTGGCCTCCCTCGGCCCCCTGAGCTGCCGTGAGACACCACTAACAGACTCTTCTCCTTCAGCCTTCCCTTTCAACGACAGAGTTGGGGATTCCACTATCAAAAAAATAAAAGAATTCATCTCCTGTGAAAGTGATGGACTTCTTCCTTCCTCCTGAAATCCAGGCCTCTCTCTCCTGCCTCAAAATAAAGGAGTGAGGTACTAAGGGCAGCAAGGGGAAGAGGAGCAAAGGTCTGAACACTGCTGCCAGCCAAAGAAATTTAACTGACAAGACACTGGGATTTTCTTCCATGCAAGCAGAAGGGGAAGGTCACCAGCGGCAGTCTTTGGCTGTCTTTATCCACCTCCTCCCCTCCCTCTGCAAACCTCCCCTGAGCAGAATAAATGAGTATTCTGTTTGGATAAAAGAACATGAGAAGTTATCCAATGAACTAGGACATCTCGCAGGCCTTAGGAAAAGCAGCTGAGAATCAGCAAAGCTCCCAAGAATGTCCAGAAACCGTTTGGTGCCATCATCCCCTCCAGCTCCATTCCCAGTTCTGCTGCCAGAGCCAGCACAGCCTGCTCCTCGGGAAGGGCCATTTCCACAGGCCCTGGCTCTGGGCTTGGCTGTGGCTGTGTGTTTACTGTCCATCTTCACTAGCATTTGAACTGCCTTGTCGTCAGCAACATTGCAATCAAGGCGGAGGCAAGTAGCAAGTGACAGCTACTGGCCATTTCCAACATCTGGCTTTCCGGTCACTCACACACAGAGCTATGCCAGGCCTTTCTCTTTTTCCCACCTCATGACTAAAGTTCCAACCAGTTTAATTTTGGACTGACAGTGCATACCATATTCACAAGGATTTCCCATCTTATTTTTGCTTGAGATAAAAAACCCCCACCAAACCTAACCAAAAATGCTGAAAATTCCAGAATTCTGACCCACAACAACACAGGTTCCTCACGAGATGTCCACAGGCTTGTTGTACAAGGTAGCAAAACACGTTCTTCCTGTAGCAGCTCCTGGCAGCGGTGTCCCCCGCAGCCCTGGCACTCGGAGCTGCTGTTCCCAGCGGGGCAGCCTCCCACCCACCCGTGCCCGCCCAAGGCTCCGGACATGCAGCCGGGCACTCCCGGAGCAGGGTCCCAGTCCAGGCAGCCCTTCAGGAAAGCTCTCTACTCCCGGGGACTGCTCTGCTCAAAAGGAGCGCAGCTGCTCCTCCAAAGCGATTCCATGTAACCCATCCAGACTCAGTGATTTCACTGAAAATGACAGAAAAGTAACTGAGAGCAATACAGACTATGGCCAATAACAGGCTCACAGCTATGCTTTTCCAGACAAGTATCACGAGTTCTGCGTGCTGTTTTAGGGGTCTTTTCCGTACCACATCACACTAAGTATGTCCTGGTACTAAAGCAAACTACTCTTAATTACACTCACAAGAATTTTGTTAAGCTCACTGAACTTCCTGAACTAGTCACTGCTTTCCTGCACCAAACAAATAACCAAATATCACAGGACTTGATTATTTTCAGCATCAAAATTAAGAAAAAAAAATCCCCACAACAAAATTAAGACATTACTCACACAGTCCCATCTTTCAGAACTCCTTTAGTTCTTCATCTATACTAAATGTATTGAAATAATCTATATGAAGTGAAGCAGAAGTACATGAAGTTCTTATTTATGCTTTCTGTTCATTTAAAATGTGGTTTTTCTCCAGAGTCTTCTCTCAGTGCATGCAGATTTCTATACTAAACACCAGACACACATTACTAATTAAGATTACTATAATTTGTACATAGCATATGCTATCACCGAATATGAAAAATACCTGACTATAGGTATTTAGCACTATAGATGCTATTTTGCTACTGCAAGAAGCTTCTATAAAAAGGTAATGTATCTTATCACTTTCCTTGTTTACATTGTGTGACTGACTTCAACTGTTCACTGTAAAAGGATCCTGCATTACTATTGAAAAATGCAAACTCCAAAAGGTGTTACCTTGTTAACATTCTAAGAAAAAATAGAACAAATTCTTCCCTCTCACAAAAGATGACTCTCACAAAACTTTCTCCAACTGTGTTTTAAAGCAGAACTTCTATTATCAGTACTGCTATTTATGCTGAACGTCTAACAAGATGAAAGGTGAAAAGACACAGTTTTCACTGGAAAGGGCCTATTAGCTTTTCTACCTTAATTAAAAATATTAATAGCATCTTATTTCAGCAGCAATAGAGCGCTTCCCAAGCAATTTCAACAGAAGAAGAAAGCTACTGCAGTCTACCTTTCCACAGCCAGGTTACATTTATCTGTATATAACATTGTAACATCTAACAGAAACATTACAGCACATAAATGCCAACAAAAAGCTTTTGCCCCCAAAACACACTCCCCCCACTTTAAACATGATGGACATGACTGAATTACTGCCTCTTCATAAACTAAACATTTAGTAGGTTCCCATATTTTTATCATGGTGAACAAATTTTGGTGTTGGCCTCAAAAATACAGTTAGCAGTTAAGGAGAAAACATGATCATCCTTGTCACCTCCTAATCTTTAAGCTCCAATTTACCAAAAAATGACAATGCTGAAAAAACTGAAAAGCCAGTTCATGCAACACTAGTGCTCTCATTCCAACCACACCTTTTCCTTCAAACAGACGAATCTGGAAGCAATGACTAATGTAAAATTAACAGGGAGCAGGAGGCTATTAGGAAAAAAAAAAAAGGTACAAAGGTCTACGGGGTAAACAGAGGCACTTCAGAAACACTCGGTTCTCTGTCCATGAATTGGTGATGCCTTCTGAGCGTCAGCCGGGAGGAGAAATGGACCAGAGGGGACTTGAGTCATCAGCTCTGATTTTTCTGTGCTGAAACAGTCTGGGTTCAACATCAGCATTTATTTTATTGCGGCGAGACTTCATTTCCCAGCTCTCCCAGCCCAAGCCACGGCAGCCGCGCTCGGTAACCGGCACCTGCAGAGCACTTTCTGTTCTCGCACATACTGCAGCGTGCCCGAGGCACGGCCAGCCGGCGGCACGGCCACGGCCAGCGCGGGCACCTGTCCCCGAGGCCACGGCTGTCCCCGCTGCGCCCACACCCTGCACGTGCTGCTCCGCTCCCACCTCCGCGTCTGTGACTGGAGACAGGGGGAGAAAACACCGCAAAAAGTTACTACAGCCCCCAGAGCCGTGCTCCCCGTGCGCGGGCCGAGGATGCTCCGCGGCTCGTTCTGCGGTCATATGAGGGGTGAAAAATCCATAATTAAATCCCGTGCAGGGAGCACCGCGACGGCAGCGGGGTCAGCCAGCGCCAGGAACACCGGCGCGGCAGCCGAAGCCTTGGACTCCCGGGGGCACCGGGACGGCAGCTGGGCCCCGCGGCCGCCCTGTGCGGACACATCGGGCACGCAGGGCCCGGCGCTGCCGGCTCACCCGGTCAGCTCTGCCGACCCCGCCATCCCTCGCACCACCCGCCGTGTCCCCACCCGGCCCCGCGCCCG
>WEKY01011622.1:330550-349414 GCA_013390045.1 Picathartes gymnocephalus
CCCAACCCAACCCGATCCAATCCGATCCCTGCCGGCGGCTCTGACGGGAGCGGCCTGACAGGACCGCGCCGTGCCCGGGGCGGCTCCGCCGGGCGAGCTCCTGGGGACGGGAGGTTACTCCGGCGCCATCCTCCGGACCTGCCGCGGTGAGTGTCCGAGCGCGGCGGGAGCGAAAGGTGTGAGGGTGGATGGAGCAACCAGTTGCAAAACGGCTGGTGCGGGGGTGCCCGCCATGGCCGGGAGTGCCCGTCCCTCGGTGCCGGTCGCCTCCTGCCCAGCCGAAGGACCCGGCGCGGGAGCGGGGTACGGAGCAGGCCGGAGCTCCGAGGGCTGTGCCGGACCCGTCTGCGCCGTGACCCAGTGCCACGTGCTCGGGGATGACCCTGCTTGGGCAGGGAGGTTGGACCAGCTGATCTCACGTGGTCCCGTCCGTCCTGTCGCTCCTGGGAGCCTATGACCCGCGGCGCTGCTCAGCCGACGGTCTAAGTCCAGGTGTTTGGGAATGATGGGAAAACACTTTCCGTAGTGTTTGAACATCCCACCATTTTCACCTTCAGTAGCAGCCGTACTCTCTTGATGGCATGTGAGGAATCACAGATATAGAAAAGAAAAGCCAGTGTCCCTAAAGCCGCTGTAAAACATTTCAATAACAGGCTTTGGGCATGTTAAATGCTTTATCAACTTTGTCATCCTATGCCTGTCCTGAACTCACCATCCTGGTGTGTCTCGGGGGTCTGACTGGGGCCATTCCTCTCCTTCCAGCCTCCCGAACCAACTGTCCCGGTGCATCCCAGCGGTGACTGGTTTTCCATTTACTTACTCCCCTCCTCCCAGCCTGCCGCCGTTCAGGTGCGATAGTGATCAACACTCTCCACTTCACTGAACAGTACAGTCATGACACTGTGAACGTCTAAGAGGAGCCAAAACCAAACGGCCACTTGAATCAGCAGCTCTCGCTGTCTCAACAAGTTGTTTTATTCACCCTCTTCCCCTCTTATATTGATGCGGATGGCGTAGAAAGCCTGCTGCAAAGGAACATGAAAAAGTATCCACATTGTAACTTGTGTCTGTTTTCCATCCAGGTCAGTTTTTCAGTTTAGTGTTTGATGGGGTGGACCATAGTTTTATTTTAGGCATAAGGACACATGAACTCATGATGTGGTTTAATTGGTACTAATGCTGCAGGTAGAACTATGTCCTTCGTTAGCCTCTGCTTAGGAAGGAACTGCAGGTAACAAGTAGAAGGTAGATGAACATGGAGAGTCACCTTTAAACTCATACAGTCCCTTCTCTGAATTTCCCACTTGGAATGTGATCTGCTACGTGGAAACCGTGCAGGCTATGGGTAAGATATTCAATCTCTGAGGTTTTTGTTGCTATTTGTATAATTATTTGTATATTGAATAATGCAGTAGGAACTCCTACATGATTATGATATCCACGTGGAAAATGCTTGGCAGCTCTAAACAGGAGACTTGAGTCCTCAGTGCTCTGAAAAATCTCTTGATTCATAGCATGTGAACTACATATATTACCAAACCGGAATAGTGGTCTCTGTCTAGGAAATAGGAAACAGGAGCTGAGGGGAGTAACAGTAGAAACTTAGTAAAATAAAGAGTAACACATGTGAAATAAAATAAGTGGGGGAAGGATTAAATGAGAGTGGAGAGCTGGCGTAAAGGAAAGATAAAATGTGAAATAACTAGATCTAGAAAAAAGGGAGGAGAAAGCACAGGATGTGTGAGAGTTGTGACCTTCCTTAGTTGCAAGGTTGCTTCTACCAAAGGTGTACTGGATTAATTAGATTGGCTTTAAATCAGTCTCAACTGTTTTTCAGCTGTAATTTGGGTATTGTTATGCTGGCTTGGCTTTCACAGATAGCAGCTTTTGAGAAATGAGGAATCTTACTTGCCCCCCAGCAAATGGAACTATTCCTGGATGTTATTGTGGGGGCTGTGGAAGGCCCAGGCTCCGGGCAGGACACGGGAGGTGGCACAATGCCATCCCCAGGCTTTCTTGGTTCTGGGTGGTTCCAGGTGATCAGGAACAGGCTGTTCCAAGTGGCCTGCATCTGTGCAGAGCCATGCATTGCAAGGTCTGGCTGTGCTTTAGTTTCACATTAGGCTGAAATGGGAAAGGGTAAGAAATACTGTTGGGAAGGAGAAAGGGATCTGGAACCAGTTTGTTTCGGCACAAAAGAAGTAGAAAGAATTGAAAGTAACATTTTGAAGTTCTGTCAGATTTGGAAATATGTTGAATGACTGTCAGTGAAGAAAAACTGTTTCATTCTATCTGGTATTAGTCATACCCTCATAGCTGGGTTATTTGTTTTGGCACTCTGAGCAGCCAATACATTATCTAATTGACTGCTGTGTGTCCCAGTGCAGCAATCCTGTCCAACAGGGCCAACACAGGCTATGGAGAGGCACCCCATTTTAACTTTCCAATGCAAAGAGCTGCATGGAGTGTGATTCTTTGACTTCTTATTCCATTATCTTATAGTGGTCTTTGTCAAACATATGTTTAAGTTCTTACACCATTTTTAAAATCAGCAACTAACAAGTAGAGTTTCTTTTTATTCACCTTCTTCTGGATGACACTTGCAAGTAAGGTGGTCTGTTCCATTCTCAATGTCATCTGGATAACCATGATTCCACTACATTTGCAATTCATAAAAACCTAGTCTCGTGTTTTCCTTTGGAACTGCACTGGTTTCTCTTGAGACTTAAATCTGACCCCTTGAAGTGATTGTGCTCATCTTCCAGTGGTTTAGATGGCAATGTTGTTAACAGGTATTTGCTAGTTGTTTTGCTGCTGTTGTGCTTCTTCAGCATTTCAAGTCATTAATATGTTTTTCTGCTTTGTTTAATCTACTCTGAAATTAATCCATAATTGAGTCTTTCTTTTTGTATATATATTCCACAGATGTTCACAGTCCTTGCAGAACATTGACATGCCTATCTTTTAATTTTAGTGATAAATATCAGAAACAAACCTAGTGTTGCTTTGTTTCTTGGTGTTTTTTCATTTTGGTGTTGTTGTTGTTGTTGTTGTTTTGTGTTGTGTTTTTTGATGTTTTTTTCCCCCCTGCTTTTTGTTTTGTTTTTGTGAATTTGGTTGGTTTGGTTTTGGGGATTATTTTGGGGGGGCCTGGGGGGTATGGTTTGGTTTCCTCTGGAGGCTACCTAATGCTACCCGCTTTAACTGTAGTCTCTTCCAGATACTGAAATTATGAAGGTTTGGGAAAAAATTACCTGGAGAGGAGAGTGATGCTCATGGCAGCCTAACAACATGTGAGCAGCTGTTTAGTGCTCACATGGGGAGTTATTTAGATGTGTGGGGTTTTTTCCTCTCATTAAAACCTACAATTTGATTTCAAAAGTTACTGCAAGCCGTTGTGTTGATGTCACAGAAACTCAGTCAATCACAATACAATTGATTTTGGGTAATTTTGAAACTGTAATTTCATTTGGTATAAAAAGCACTAAATGTTCTCCTGCTTTTTTATTGTTTAACTGGGGAGGTAAGGCACCTAACAGGTGTGTTTCTGAGGAAAGTGGTGGGCTGACATTTTGCTTTTTCAGTGAGAGCTTTTATAGAAATGTTCTGTTTCAGACAGTGCTGTTCAAAATTACTGCTCTGCTCTAGATAGACGTTACTCTTTCCCTGTGGTAAAACAAAATATTGAGGAAAACTATTGGATACTGGCAGGTTGTTTGCACCTTTTTTTTTTTTTCCTTGTATGGCTTTGAAGCATCAAATAGGACTATTTGATTGCAGATCATGCACAATGCTCAGCATGACCACCAGCCCTCACTGCAGAGCCCTGTACTGTGGCTCCAACCCAGCTGCCACGGGGAGGACAATGCTGCCCTGTAATGATGGCTCTCTCCAGCTTTCCCAGTGCCAGCAACAGCATCCTGTGCAGGGAGCTGCATCACAGCACTGATCCAGCTTCCCCAGAAACCTCCCTGGCACCTCTGCTCTTATTTTCCAGTTGAATCAGTTTTCCTGAGTGCACCATCGCTGCCTGTAACGCCTGCACCAAGGAATGGGCAAGCAGCCGTGTACAGCAGGAGTGGGGGCCTCCTCTTTTGGCAGGAACAGGGAAGGTTTTGCCCTGGATACCTGTTTCAGCAGGTACATGGAGGAGGTTTGAGGAACAACAGCTTGCTGACCTGTACTGTAAGTGCAGTAAGCTTTTCTTGGCAAGCCCCAATCTATTGTTTCAGCTGCTGGTGTGGCCCCAGGAGTGGGGTGAGGGTGTTGTGCTTGGGGCAGCGGGAGAAGAGGTGTCCTTCAGTGAGCTGTGCTGCTGAAGGCAGCTAATGGTGAAATCAGGTTTCATCACACATGTGCACCTGTAAGTCAGGGTTCCTCTTGCATATTGCAGCCCCTGGAAATAAGCAGGCAGCTTGGCAACAGCCAAGTGGATGATTTGGGGAAAAGATGGCAGGAAATGCCGAGTGGGATATCCAGTAAAGACAAGGTCATCAGCCATTGATCTGTGGGTTTTCAGGTCCTAAACTTGTAATTGTTGTGTAAACAGCCTTAAAAAAGAAAAAAAATAACCAAAGCCCTCAACAGCTCTACCCCAAAGCCCACAAAGAAATAAAAAAGCCTTCACCACCCTAACTCTGGGCAATGCAGGTATTTATATCTGCTCAAGGACAGGGTTAGACCTGCTAAAATCCTTTGCAGTTTCTACCAACTGCTACAGTTCCCAAGCGGAACAAAATATTACCCATCTTCTTACTAGTTTGTATATGAGGCTGGCAAAAATGTTGAGAAACTAACCAAATTGTAATCTTTCTTACAAGACCAGGGATACAGAATGTCAGACTGAAATCTAGAGATACTTTTGAATAAAGAGGCAACAAAGAAAATGTATATGCAGAAAGATTATTTGATTCAGGTTTACAGACTGTACATTTCTAATGGCTGTAACTGAGAGGCCCCAGACAAGGATGAGTTGCTTTTTTGTAGTAGGATAGCAGACAACATTATGCAATAATTTAAAGTGAAGTTGTGCCAAATGCTCCCCTGCATATAACTCTGGGAATTTGGCCTAGCAGAACTGGCAAAAGCTGTACAAAATGATACTGATGCTCCTGACAAAATAAGCTGCAGTGGCTCCTAAATCACATGAATTATCTGTCCCTCTGGCTTGTCTCTCATACGCTGCAGACAAACGTTCTGCTCTGACTCCCGTTACACTACTCAGACAAAAATCATCTGGGCTGTCTTAGAGGACAGTGACACAGAGTGTTTGGTGCCAGCACTACCTCACAAGGTCCCTCAGGGTCCTTTCTGTCCTGTGGTGTTTGCCCTGGCTGGGTGTCCCACCTGCAGCTCTGCTGGGCAGTGACCTGTGCAGCTTGGGCAGGTGAGATGCAGAATTGCTCTGAAGCAGAACCATAAATGTGCAAATGGCTGCAGCTCCAGACAGCCACAGCTCCTCACAGGCTAAACCAGGGAAAAGTATCTTGGCTTAAGGAGAAGTTGAACTTATTCAGCCAGAGTCATATGTTCTTGAAGCACTGTTTAACTGTACTGCCAACAACATAAACTAAGCCAGCTGACTTCTGCGTGCAGTTCATTAGGAAATGCGTGCAGAAATTGGTCTGTCAGCAGAGCTGTGAGGAGGAGGCTTCCAGCAGTGGGGCAGGGAACCCTTCCATACAGATTTGGGTTTGTTAAGTAAAAAACATCAATAACAAAGCTAGCGTGAAAATGGGATAGGTGGAAATGCCTTCACTAAAAATACTACACAGAAGGCAACAGTAAAGACAGAGGCATGTGCAAAAGGTGAGGACGACTTGAAATTACCTTTTAAATTCCTTAAATAAGGACCCTGACTCCTGTTTCCCTTCCTGCTTTGACAAAATGTGAGATCTAGCTAGATATAGAAAATGAAGCTATCATGACTCTCAAACTGTGTATTTCCAATTGTGCATTTTGCAGCACTGGGAACAAAATCACATTGGTTGGTTTATCTGAAGAGCAATGGGGCTGTGATTTAACAACTGAAATCCAGATATGTTGCACAGATTTTTTTAAGTCCAGTCTCCAGTCTTTGGTAGATTTTTGTTGTTCTTTTTTTTTCTTTCAAAGTGACTCAATGACTTTGACCTGCTCTGAGCTTCTTTAACTGTCTTCTATTGAACTTCTGCTACTACTTAGTATTGAATGTTTCATTATCTGATGGTTTAGTACATGTGATGCTTCTTGCAGAACACACTGTTCTGCTGCAGCTCCTTTTGAGGTCTAGCTCCTTAACTAACACTGCCTGTAAAATTGCATCCTTATTCCACTGGCCTGGTGTTGTTATACATGGACTCTGTCTCTGAAATTCCTGTGTTACAGTGCAAATCCTGCTTCTTGATAAAAAGTGCAAAGCCCAGGTACTTTGTTGTATTGCAGGGAGCGCTGATTCTCTGCAGTTTTGTGTTAGAGCATCTTTGCTTCGGTTGTGCTAATTGAATTCTGTAGATTTAAATGTTTTATCTGATGGATGCAGAGCAGCAGAGTGGTGAGTTTTTTGCTGCCCATTCCAAACAAGCCTTTGCACACAGCCTAGCCAATAAGCAGGTATGATTTACAGGCCAGGCAGCCACAGGTCAATTTAACTAAACATTTATTATTTCTTAAATAACAGAGAAAATTGTAGGGTCCTATAATGGATAACTTGCCCTCACATCTTTCAATTATTCTTTCATATATTCAAGCATATTGTTTAGTTTTCTAGCTTTTGTTGTACATGGAGGTAATAAATAGAAATCCAGATAGAACATTAAACAAAACAAGATATGACAAAATTCTGCAAATCTCTTGTGTTGCAGAAGTCTGTAAATGATGCCTCAGAATTTTTGCCTTTAGCTCAGCAAAGCTGGGCTTTGTCCAGGTTTGTCCAGCCACATGCCAAGAATTGCCCCAAGGAGTAGTGGCTGTCCCATCCCTGGAGGTGTCCCAGGCCAGGCTGGACATTGGGGTTTGGAGCACCCTGGGATAGTGGAAGGTGTCCCTGCCCATGGCAGGGGGTGAAGATGTATGAGCTTTAAGATCCAGCTCCAAGTGCTCTGTGATTAACTACTCAAAGCATCAGAGCATTTTCTCATTTCATCCTCTCTTTCATTTAAACCTTGCAATCATCAGGTGTGCTGACTGCAGCAGGGCAGCTGCATTTGGTCACTGAAAATGGATTATGCACGTTTTGTTCAAAACAAAACAACATAAAATGCTAGCTGACTCACTTGATCCAAGGTGATGTGGGTGACTTCATTTCCTACCCTTTTTAGGTCAACTTACCAACTTCTAAAACATTTACTTCCTTTTTTTATCTGCTTGTTTCAATGTTTATTTTCTCTTGGATTTTCTAAGAATGTTCCAAGAATGGAGGGGGAATGGGGTTCCCTTGTGATGTACAGATCCCCAGAAAGCAGATGAGCTATTCCCTGACCCTGCAGTGCGACAGAGCAGTCCATGAAGGTGATTGTTTTAAGTGTTTCTCAAATTGATCTTCCTACTTTGGATTAAGTTTTACTTAATGAGGAAGTAATGAGATTACCATAGACAAAAAGGACTATGTCTCTTTTGGGAACATACCATTTCCAAGACTTGACTTTATTTCAAAGAGATCTGTAATTCTTTCTTTAGGGGAATGTAAATTTAAATTACAATCAAACAATGGGATTTTTCTAGCGACTGTTTTGACACTGAATGATGGAAGTATTATACTGTGTATTTTCTTCCTGGGGAAAGGATTGACTGCTGCAAGATTAACATGTTCTGGATGGGTGCCATTTTCAGACAGTTAGTTCAACTGGAAGAGAAAGGATCTGATTAAGGGATCAAGCTCATTATTTGTTTGTTGTTTGTACTCACACCCTACAATGGGAGTGAGCCTTTGCCTCTTTTCCCTAACAATAATTAGGATCAGAGGGTTCAACAACTGTGTATTAATATTCCATTTCTTTAAATGAAAACATGCAGTAGCTAAGCAATTAACATTTCCATTAAACTTTAAAATCTCTTTAAAAACTTTCCACAAAATATTCAAGACATAGCCAGATATTCATATCAAAAGAGAGCACTGAGAATAAGGGACTTCGGAGTTTGGTGATTTTTTCTGAGTTCATATTTTTTAGGAACATCTGCTCTAACATATAATCCAAGTTCCTGTTGATGGTGTCTCCCAAGTTTTCAGTAGGTCTGTGGTTCAGCTGTGGTTTTTTGGTGTGTACCCCCAGTAGTACACTACGTGAGCCACGGAGAGGATTGTAACCCTTGCTGTCACAGGATCCGTGTCCTTTGTTCACACAAAGCCAGGGAGTACCTGCTCTACTGTCACTGCTGATGCTATCAAACTGGGGCTTGTGAAGGCTTGACTCATACTGTTGATTTTTACATTTAATAATGTGAGTGATTTAAAACATGCACAAGAAATTATGTTTCAAAAGGCATGTCTGGGTCGTTAAGCACTTTGCCTCCCTGCCAGAAATCCTTCTGCGCTTCGCTTGATGAGCAGCACTTTAGCTGGGAGGAAAAAATGGCACTGGTGACCCAGATCTGCAAAGTTTTATGTATGCAAACAACTTGTTGAATGGAGACAGTGGAACTAGGCTCCTAAAATCACTGGTTAAACTCATTGGGTGCACTCACACTTGTGGAACCGGGGCCTGGACTGGACCTGACTCATCCCCAGGAACAGTCTGTGGCAGGCACAAGGCTTGGCTTTCTCCAGGAATGCTGACTGATACTGGGGAGTTTAATTTCTATTTAAATGAAAGGAAGGAGGACTTTGCCTCAATATTGGCTATTTCTATATGTAAGAATAAGCATAGGTCATATACCTCAGACACCAGCAAGGGCTTACATTAAGAATGCACTAAAGAGTTTGGTTGAATTGGAGATGCAATCTTTTAAGAGATCACATTTTTATTGCCTAAGAGTTCAGTGAATAGTGAAATACTAAACTGTCAAAGGAGCAGAAAAAGAGAATTGATAAATCTGGTGCTTTTTACTGCTACTAAAAGATTTAGCTATGGTTGGCTGTAGGCAGAGCTGACTTGGCATCCTTGGGGGACAAATTTCTATGTATAGGGAGTTCTGCTTGGTGGCTGGTTGATCTTTTGTACTTTTTCTTTCTAAGATGCATCAAGATTCCCAGCCTAGAGTCTGCCATGAAGTCTGAGTGAAGCTTTGAGGCAGGGTATTGGAATTTGGGCTTAGATGGACTTTTATAGTATTGGAGAGGTTTCTAGAGATATCTGCATTAAAGCAGAAATAAATTTAACTGGCAGTGCTTTCATCATTTTGATTAGTACCTTTGCTAGTTACTGAAGACAAAATGCAGGTTTATGTGGATCTTGTCCTTTTCCAAAACCATCTTAACATTCATTTTCAGTGTTTTATTGAGGTCATAATGTTGAATTTGTGATAACAGAAAATAATGCCTGTGAAAAACTGAGATCAACTATAAATGTATGACATTGCTGTGGAAGAGAGAAATGGGCTGGTTAGAAGGGAATAAGGACTTGGTTCATCAAATACAGTAGCCCTAAATTTACAGGAAAAGGCCAGTAATATTTTTTTGCATCCATTCTGTTGTCAATATGTATTCTCTTGGTTTCTTTTGAAAGGAGCTGAAGCTAAAGTCAATTTGTGTGAAGTTTTGTTCAAATACTGACCTTAAATCAGAAACATGTCAGTAGAAAGAAGACATTAACAATCTGCCAAATAAATAAATAAATAAATAAGTAAATAACCCAGAGGGGTACCTCTGCTGCTGCTAATCTTCCTACTATCCATAGTTATTTTTCAAAAAGGACACTGTGTCTTGTGTTAGAAGCTTGTCATTTAAAGCTGGCCAGATGGACTCAGATTAGGATGATGGTTGTCAAAATGTGAAATACAGGAGAATGACGCTGATGCGGCAGCTGCACAGGGAACAGTAATGAAAGGTTTTAATAGAGAGAAGTGGCTGTGATGGATCCAATCTTCTTAGAGCTTTTGAGTACTCCCAGTTTTCCATCCATGTTATTTTTGCCTTCATTGTATGGTGTAGATGAGAGTCCCTGTAGTGCTCTCTTCCCAAGTTTATCAGTGGAAGCAGTGCTTGGATGGTCAGAAACCAAAAACAGCAGGCAGGAGGAAGACTGACTGTAGCAGAGGACTGGATGCAGAATGCCAAACAGCTCACAGGAAAGTGCACTGTGACTCACATTAATAGCTCTCTGTCAGACTAGTTCCTTTTACATTTCTTCTGCTGCTCTTCCTTCCCACCTTCCTGTTGCATTGTGCCATCCTTGGAATTTGTAGGGATTAACTAGTTCCTCTCACTAGAACAGTGAGGAAATAACTCCACAAATAATTTTGCTGCTCTGCTATTTGCTGTGTTGCTGTTTGCTGTGGGACCAGGCAAAGGTCAAAGGTATGGCAAAGAGGTGGAATTTTGTGTCTAGGAGATTTGGCACAGTATGGCTGGGTTTGAGGGAGAGGGTTCGTGGAGAGCCTCCTTGGACATGACCTTCCCCTTCTGGTGTGACTCAGCCGTTGATTCAGTTCAGCTGAAACACCTCAGGTGGATCTATTGCTTTCATTTCTATGCAAGATCTGGGATGACACCAATGCATGCTGAATTATAGTGAAAACAATGGGTTTGACACAGAAAAGACATTTTTTTACTGTGTTGTGTGATTTATGGCATCTGAAATGTCCTGTTTGCCCCATGGTGATGTGGGTACTTGGTACACACTGCTCACCAAGGGTTGAGCCACTGCTGCCCAAACAACTGACCTGGTTTCACACGTGTTACTACAGAGGTGCTTAAGGGGACATAGACAGTCTCCAAATATAAGAAAAGAGTGACCTTTTCAGGCCTAATTTCTATAAAGCAAAGAACACCTCAAAACCTGATCTTACATTTGGATTGAGGGACTCATATTTTGAAAAGCACAATGGAAAGAACAGGTGAGTTATGTCACAGCATTACAGATTCATCAAGGAAATAGTATTTTGTTTCCTCGGTTGCTAAATGGTGTGAGGCACATGAAATCTCTCCTAAAATGAAAGATGAACTTGAGGAATTTCTGTCTAATTACATTTTTAGTGAGATGTACCTCTCCTTGGAAAACAATAAATATTTTTGGAAGAGATTTTAGGTTGCCTCCACAATGCTGGTATTCTCAAAACATCTATTTGTTTCTCAACAGGTATAAAAAATACATAAAAATTAAAAATGGGTGAGTTGGACCATGGGACATTGTATTCAGGTCATAGGATTAGTGGTGGAGGTACGTATACTATCATGTTTAAGTTTAATTGTTTTATTGACTGTTTATGAAACACTCTGCAATTAATAGCCTCATATAGGAGCAGCTATAGCTCTCTGGTTATGGTTTGAGTTGGGAGGGACCTTACAGTCCCTCCAGTCCCACTCCCTGCCATGGGCAGGGACACCTTCCACTGTCCCAGGCTGCTCCAAGCCCTGTCCAACCTGGCCTTGGGCACTGCCAGGGATCCAGGGGCAGCCACAGCTGCTCTGGGCACCCTGTGCCAGGGCTGCCCACCCTCCCAGGGAACAATTCCTTCTTTGGTTCCTGTCTGTATCCACCCTCCTTTCAGGTTACAGCTGTTGTCCCTCATGCTGTCACTCACAGATCCTGGTTAAGAGCTTTTCCGTTTCCCCTATAGGCTCCCTTTACATGGTGAGAGGCTGCAATAAAGTCTCCCTGGAGTCTCCTCTAGCCAAGCATCCCCACCTCTCTCAGCCTGTCATCAGGAGAAATGTTCTAACGCTCTGACCCTCTCCATGGTCTCCTCTGGGCCAGGTTTCTGTCCTCCTGTGCCAGGACCTGGAGCTGGGTGTTGTTCTCAGAGGTCCAGTTGCAGAGCAGAGGGCAGAACCCCTCCCTTGGCACGTGCCCACGCTGCCTCTCCTGCAGGCCAGGCCCAGGCTGGCTTTCTGGGCTGCAGGGGCAGCTTGCCAGTTCATGGCCAATATTTTGCCCACAGGATTCCCAGGTTGCCCTCCCCAGGGCTACTCCCATCCATTTGGTGCCCAGTCTCTGCCTGTCCTGGAGCGCTGCCCAGCAGCAGGGGACTTGGAGAAATCCTTCCCCAGCGAGGCATCATCTGGAGTTGTGTTGCCAGGTTTTGTGTAGGCATGAAGCAAATGAAAATCCTGGGGGAGGCTTGAAGGGGGGTGGTGGGATGGCTCTGCAGGATTTGTTTTACCTTTTACCCCTCTGTAAAACCACACGTCAGACACAGCACTTCCAGGCACGGGGCTCAGTAGGGAATGTGGAAACATAGTGGCCAATTTCACTACTAAAGAAAACTAAAGCAGAGGTTGTCAGGAAATGCCCATTCCTTATCCCTGTAAGCCTCCTAGCTTATGCAGAGTGACTGAGTATCTGTGCACGAGGGCTTCACTCTGCTAGGGCAAAAGTTCAGGTAGTTCATTTACAATTATAAAGGTATCTCAATTGTATGCCTTCTAGAAAAAAACTACTCCCATTGCTCAATCCATAGGTTACAATAAACATCGAGGCAGTTTTCCAATCAGTGCAAGAAGGATGTATTTATTGAAACTCAAGTATTTCTGTATTAGAAGTTATTACAATGCCCGTAAATGCAGTTTGAAATGAATTAATAACAAAATTCACATGTAAACTATACTTTTCAAATTAATTATATTGTAAACAGACAAATTGATTAGTGTTTCTTATATAATTTTTACTAGTTTGCTTGTTTTGAATTCTCATTCACCAACTAAAAATATCAGTATGAAAACTTCTAGTTTTGAAGACATTAATTCTGATTTTTATCTGTAATGCTTTCATTTTAAGACTCACACTTAAATTATTTCTCAAGAATTTTAAATGACCTTATGTTTTATATGATAACTAGACAATTCGATGATTCCTGCAAGAAATGCTCTTTGCAGCCAGAAGTACAAACCTGTTGACTACAAACATCTGTATGAACTTGCTACAGAGGCAAAAATGGCCTCTGCACAAATTCAGTTAAAGGTATGATTTTTGTTTTATTTGTAATGTGAACGCTTTTGAAATCCAGTGATCCTCTTTCTTGTTCCTGCCCCAAGAAATCTCAATAGGGATCATAAATTGCCGTAACAATGCTCAGTCAGAGGGGGTCAAATATGAAAGTTTATCATAGCTATACTGTGATTTGAAATGTTAATGTCAATGTGTGGACTTTCTTCAGATCAGGGATGCAAAATATGTTTGGATTCTACTTCCTCAAAAGACAGGAAAAATTTCTATCTTACTGCTTTGAGGAAATTCACCCAAATATATTACCTAATCCTGGGGACAACGACAAATTTGTGGGATTAAATGGAAAGGGAAGGCTGATTCAGAGGAAAAAGCTAACTAAAGAGATATAAAGTGAGGATTTCCAAAAGTCAAGCAGAGGTAGGTCTTAAAAAGAAGATTAAAATGTTTTATAGCCACAAAACGTAAATGTAGAGCAGACAGAAAGGTATAAATTGGTGCAGAACATCTCAAGGGGTAAAGACAAGTAGAGCCTTATCTAATACTAGAGAGGGTGACAGTGAATGAGAGAAAAAAACCACATTCTTTATGGTATTGCTTCATTTAGTGCATGTAAGTATCATATATCAAAAATTCTGGCAGATATTGCTTCATGGATTGGCAATACCAAATTCCACTGAATTCATTCAAGCTTTAATTTTTCATCGTTCTTTTGTTTTTTCACCTTCTCAAGTGTTTTCCAACTGAGTAGGTAGTAAAATATATATCGTGAAAGACAGTACAACGGGAAAAAAAGGTAATATTGCAGTAGTTATACATAAATGGAATTGCTGTGGCTATAAAATAATTTCGAGAGCACATTGAACTTTACATACAAGTGTACTTCAGCTTCTGTTTCACTTAGTTTTAGAATTGGTTTGAAGATGTGGAGTGAGATCTCTCTTCATTTCTCTCTGTTCTGAACTAAGACAAGACTTCCCCATCTATTTTTCTTGTCTTGCTGCCATTCTGCCATGGAATGATGTATCTGCATGAAGGGGGATCTGGGGAGGGGGAAAAGGGTTTGTGCAGGAGCTGTGGGAGCCTCTGGGGTGCAGCCAGGTGTTCTGGAGGGCAGGGATGGCAAGGCAGCACAAAGAAAGAATGGACAGGAGCTTTGTCCTCAGCATGCACTGGGAGGGCAGGGGCAGTCGCCACGGCAGGAGGATGAGAGCAGCCTTGTCTCAGTCAGCCTGGCAGCCACAGGCTTCTGATCCTTTTTCCTTCATTGCTGGCTGGCCAGAGTCACCTGGCTGCCACTTCAGCAGCCTTCCCCTGGCAGACTCTCCTCTGGTTTAAGCAGGAACTCCATCTGTTTCAAAAGCAGGTATTCCTATTTTATCCAGAATGTGAAGCAATGTTTTTGTGAAGCCCTCAGATGGTTTGAGAGCCTCTTTAATTGCATAGATTCTGTAAAAACGGAATTTTTTTTGTAATACATTTTTGAAATTCTTTTTCTTGACATAGTTTCACTCTTTCCCACCTGTAAGAAAGTGTATTTTTCGTTCTTTTACTCATCTTTTCCCACCTTTACCTCCAGGGAGATAGGATGGGAAAGGAAAAAAGAAAATGGGCTGCATTTTTTTTTTCTTCACTTTCTCCTCTCATTAATTGTTATTTGAAATGCAACAAACTTATTTCATGAAAATTGGTTACATTTGAGCCCATTGTTCTCTAGAAAAACACAGTTTTAAAAAAAGCTATTAGGTTCATCATTCTGTATTTAAAAGTTTCCATGAGAAGGCGTTTGATAAAGCTCTTGAACATGTTCAAAATATAAGCTTTAATTTTCCCTGCAGATTAAAAAAGCAGAGCAAGTTTCAAAAATTAGCAAAGAGCAAATGCTGCTGAAACAGCATCGTCAGGTGTGGTGGCAAGAGCATAAAAGGCTGAGTGAGAGCAGGTAAGGGCTGAGGAATCTGAATGAGTGATTAGTAAAGAGACTTCAGCAGACAGAATTTTTGGGCTGGCATGCTTGATTCAAGGGACATTGAAAGAAAAAAAGAGATAAAGTACCTGATCTGGGGGCATTTTTGTGTGGGGAATGAAGGTTTGTCTCCATCCACATGCAGAGGGGTCTGTGACATGAAGTGCTCACCTGAGGGCAGGGAGAGCAGGGGATGCTGCTCCCGGAGCCTCTCAGAGCTGTTCGGTTGTCTGAGGCATCTGAAAACTGTGTCTTTGTAAGAATATCCAAAGTTTTCAGATGCTTTTTAATTCCTTTACAGTCTGTTTCTAGACGTGTGTGTTGAGTTCACACTCACAGCAGGGGACATTAACAGTGCTTTTGTCTATTACCCTGTGTACTCAACAAGAACATTTGTGGCTTCATTGCCATCTTTGTGTCCAAGTCCTTCACTTCATACCTTCCCAGGCAAAGAATTGCTTTTGTTTTATTTAATTATTGGGGTATTTGAGGCACATCATTCTTGCAAATGTAATGAATAATAAATTAAAGTTTCTGCAGAACATGTGTTCATTTCCTTCAGGCAAAAAGCAGAGGGAGAAATGAAGACTTTTCTTGATGAAGAAAGCCATAAGAACAACTTTTTTTTTGATTTGAGGGACTTGGGTAAGAATTTTTTATTAATTTCTTAATTACTTTTTTAATCATCAACATTATCTTGATTATTTGTTTGTTTGGGTTTTTAAATCCCCCTCAGGTTTAGATTTACAGAGCACACTGCTGTGTAATGTTTTTTGTGTGTTTGAGAAAGCTTTATGTTTCATACAGAGCAGAAATTGTCCAAGGAGCTGGACACTTATCAAACAAACACTTTAATTCCTGTCTGGCAGCTAAAGGAGGATTTGAAACTCAAGCTGGCTAAAATGCAGCGTTACCTCTCTAAAGAATCTTGTCAGAAACCTGAGATCAATTCAACTGAGGTGTTACAGCAGGTTGGTATTTTAACTTTATTTTTACAATTTATAATAACCATATTTTTAGCAATTTCATTTATTTTTATGTTGAACTTTGAGGCTGTAACTCACATGCAGAGTGTACCATAACCCCCCCTTCTTATGGTGTAAATCTGCTTACCAAAATCTGTAAAAGCGTAGCAGTGTAGGGCTGGAAATCTGACTCTGTTTCTAAATAAGAGTTTTCATATTGTAACAAGAGGAAGAAGTAACAGTAACATGTTTCATGAAATAGATCAAATTTATGAAGAAGCAACAGAAGGCATTTTTGGAAGGTCTCATCCTTGAAAGTCTGGCTTTGGAAAGAGAACTTGAAGCGTATAAAGAAAATGTAAGCTTTTCCTTATAAGTTCAAGTAGAAATTTCTTGAGGGGGTAAATACGATGCAGAGTAGTGTCCTGAGCAGCATTTCTTCATTGCAGGCATTAGTGCGCTCTTCTGAAGAGAAAAGTGGACTTTTCCTTGAAGTTCCTCCCGAGCTGCTGTCTCTGGAATGCCCTCACCCTGACATGAAGACCTTGGTGATCGAGGAGTACCAAGAGCTTGCCAGTGGCTACTGGGCAAAGCTTCAGCAGGTGGATCAGCAGCTGGAAGCTTTATCTAGGTAAGAACACATCTCTGCACGGCTTTTGCTGGGATGAAATGTGTGCCTGTAGTGTGATGTGTGAGCTGTGGGTGCTGTGCTTGCTCTGGCCCTGTCTGGCTCTGCTCTGTGCAGAGCAGGGGAGGCCCTGCCCAGCCCTGGGCTTGCACAGCCCCTGCTTGCACAGCTGAGAGTGAGGCCAGTCCTCGCAGGAGCTCTCAGCTGCAGTCATGAGCAACGTGTTTGGTGGATTAAGGAACCAACAGTCTGGTGTGCCTCAAATGTCCTTTTCATATGCTCTTGCAGGAATGGAAATTACTCCTTCTGTATGGTAATTACACTAGCAAGATTGTGACAGAAAAGTACAGTCTTTCTAAGACACACCTCCAATGCTTTTATCTATAAAGCAGATTAAAAGGTCCAACCTTTTAACAAATTTTGTGCCAGTGTGCCAGTACAGAGAACTGGAAATTGAGGGAATCATAAATGAACCATCAGCAATTATTTCAGGCATTTTATTTAAAACTGGACCTTGGGGATTTTTGTTTGCCTTCTGGTCTCCAAATCTTTAATGTATTGCTCGTTTATGTTCCTGTGATTTTATCCACAACAGCACTAAAAATGAGTTTTCAGTTTTAAAAAAAGAAAGACTTTGTTCTTCTAGCATTGCTTGCTTCCAAGATAAGGGTTTGTAAAAGACTCAACTCACTTCTTATATTCATATTGGCTAATTTGCATGGACATATTCTATGAGTTTGTGAAGATGCAGCCTTGTGATTGAAGTATTCTATAATTCATCATGCTAACTGTGATCCAACTGGCACAGATAATACTGTCAGAAATGGAATGACAGGTCCTTGACCTTGGTGTGTATCCCCCGTGCTCCACTGATTAATATAGCCTTAACGAAGCCTTTGCAGTTACTGTCACTGCTCTGTACCCAGAGAGACCAAACATCCTCCTGCAAGACATTTTTTTCTCGTTTTTGTGATTTGAGAAGCTGCTCAGTAGCATATGATTCTATGATAACACAATAACCTGGTCCCTTCAGCTGGGTCACTTGGCCACTTAACTTCCTCTCTCATCATATGTTGAATGTACAGTAAAGAAACATTCAGTTAATACTGCTCTGGCATTGCACATCCCATTTTTTAACAGTTCAGATTGTCCGTAACAGAATTTGAAAAATGTACATAAAATGTTCAAAAAAGAAAGTTTAGAATAAGGTAATATTCTGATCTGGTCTATTCTGTGTGATTTTCATTCACACTAGAATGCACATTGCAGTAGTTATTGCTTTTAGAAATGGAAGAAGAGCTTGAGGGGTTTTTTTTCAAGCCTTATACAGGATTATAATATTTTATAATCTAATTTAATTTATTTTGATGTTGCTAAAGCACAAATTTTTGTTTTGGGGAAATATCCAGGTCCTGAGCTATCCCACAAATTGTGAACTTGGACTGATGTGTTTTAGAATGATTCTCTAAGCACTATTATATTTTTTCCACAATTTCCAAGGGTGTCTGAATTATTTAAATCACTGAAGGATGAATGGAATGTTGCAGACTCAGCACTGCATCCTCTGCAGCATCCTTTCAAAGGAATTGGAGAGGAGGACAGACTAAGTTTAGCTCCTCGGCTGTTACCAGGGTGTTTCTGGTGCAACAATGGGCAGTGCCATCATTAACAGCAGGGGATCGAGGTCTCAGCCAGTGCCATTGTGGCACCGTGCGTGGTGGCATTGTGGCACCGTGTGTGTGCAGATGGATGTGATAGCCGTGCTGGTACCCACTGCTACGGCAAGGGATCTGCGGGGATTACAGCGGGGAGAGGGAGCTTCCCCTCGGAGTTGTTTGTATTCCTCAGAGTATGTAAAGCCAGGGATTAATGCTGGGTAAATCTGTTTCAAAGGAAGCAGCTGCCTCAGGGCTGTTGTGTATAAGGCAATTGCTGTGTTTCAGCTCTGAAACAAAATAAAGATTGTGCTGTGCTCTGGTACAATGCTGCATACAAGGAAAGCGAGCGCTGCATTTAAAATTTCGGTCAGACATTCAGCCTGGCAAATGTTTGACAATATCTTGACACTGCAGAAACCTGATAATACCTTAAATATTCATGTCAAATGTGTTGGCACTCTTCAGACTTGTTTTAGATGAGATGTTCCTTTCTGGAATTTTACAGAAGTGTAAGTGAGGTGATATCTCTGATTGACTCAGCAGGATATGTTGAAATTCTCCATGTGTTTGGTGGCTATGAATATGCTAATATGCTGGGCTGGGTCATGCTGGCTTTTTTTTTTTTTTT
>WEKY01011622.1:349434-378580 GCA_013390045.1 Picathartes gymnocephalus
TTTTTTTTTTTTTTACTATTTGTCTATGAGCAGCTGACAAAATCTCAGCACAGCTGACAAATTTTGGCACAGCTGACAAACCAAGGCATTGGCAGTCAGTTTGTCCCCACTTACAATAAACTACTTGTAGCTCTCACTCCAGCTGATTGCTCCCTGAAGGATCTCCCACAAAGATTTCTCCTTGTTTGGAGCAGTGCAGAGATTCATGGTTAGCTGGCCATTAGAGGAATATAAATCAGAGAGATCTCTACAGAGGTGTGGGATTGAAGAGGCAGGAACTGGTGCAGCTGCTGGTGCATCTGCCCTGTGTGCTGCAGGCAGAGGAGGTGGCCGGGCTGGCCACGGGGCTGCAGCGCCTCTGCTGCTCCCTGCTCTCAGGTCCTTGGTGCAATGCTCCTGACCAAGAGGTGTCTTACTCTGCCTCACCTGTCTTCGTAGGCAGAAGACCTCTGTTTATTCACTCGCCTGCAAGGGCAGAAATATTCTGGGTAAAACGTTACAAAACCAAATCTCAGCTCTAACAACTGTCTCACTACTTCACTGAAGTGACGTGTTCAGATGTCCCGTACTGAGGTGTGTCACAGAGGAGGATTATGGATTTCTTTAATGGTAGATAATGGAGTCTAGTTTAATATTAATTAAATACTATGTATTGTGTGAGTTTGTCACAAAAACCCCCTTTTTGAAGTACCTGTTCTTTCTGCCTGCATAAGGATAAGGCTGTTCAACACCTGGCTGGATGCAGTGCTATGGAATACTGAGGCAGCGCTGCTGGCTTGGGGAGTCCAGAAACAGCAGCAGCAGGAGGCAGCAGGAATTTGGGGGGTGGGTAGAGTCTCATGATTGCCTCCTTTTAATGAACCCCGGGCTCTTAGTCACTTCTGAAACCAGGTCACTGGGCTAGAGAGACCTTTTGGTCTGACTCAGTGTTGCTGCTTGGATGTTAATGCTGGCAATGACAGCCTGACATTAATCCCTTCAGGGCCAAGAGTTCAGATGGAGGGTAAAACTGCATCCCAGCCCCTGGTACTCTTTCAGATGGATGTTACTTCTTGCTGCTCTCATTTTCTGAGACAGATGCGTGCAAGCTGATTACTACAACTCCTACTCGAAAAAATGGTGAATCTTATGCCTTGCTAATGAGTTTATGGCTGTTAGGAGTTTGGTAAACCAGATCCTCATTTAGCTTCGTGCTAGGATTTTCACTTCATTCATTCCCTTTTGATCATTTATTTAGTGCTGAGTGGTAGTCTGATCATCTTTTTTCCTTTTTCACACTGTATTTGCCCTGCGGGGTCACTGATTATCCATTAGTGTGGCATGTTTGAGAAACACTGTGACATTCCCCAATAAAAAGCCAGATTAGAAACAGAACATTCACTCAAATGATGACACGATAAGTGTCATATCAGCAAAGCAATGTATGTTTGCTTTATTTCATTAAATCTGATTTTGTCACCTCTGACCCAACATCCAGTTTACAGCATCAGGACTGTGAGCCCACTCAAGGCTGGGCTGTCCAGAACCAAACTCCTCCTTTTCCGTGGTTAAGTTATACTGGGATGGATTGTTTTGCATTCCTATAGGAACAGGGACTGGAAGGAAGAAGATCAGTGGGTTTTCCAGACTGTTATCAATCAGTACCCGAGTGATCTTCAGAGGAGGAGGACTTTGTACCTGGATATGCTGCAGAGGTATCTTCCCCACAAATCCAGGCACGAGCTGGTCAGTGTTGGTTTACGTATTCATTCAATTGTACAAGTTCTTAAACTACATGGTGAACAGTTGCATTAAAGAATGTGTGTTTATTGAAGTTTTTTCATTTTAAAATTTTTAATTAGAGATTTTATTCTGCGCAGTAAAGAAGAAACATCCCTGTTTTCAAAATGCAGGCATTTTAAAACCTGTCATCTCTTCAAACCAAGTTCTGGGCAGATTTTATAGTTACACATAGTCTTACAGCCAAACTCACAAAAATAATTTGTTAGCATTGCTTCTGCTGTACAGTTTTATAGCTGTGTTATGCCACTCTGCTTCTCTTGGTGTTTTTATTTTCATGAGGATATACAGCCTTGTTGCACTGTCTAGGAATAGTTATTTTAATTGTTCTGTGACACATATATAGCAAGAAGAGTGGAAAGTTATCTCCCACTCTAAGGGAGAGGCTATTTTTATATACATAATGCCTTTCAAATGGATTGCTGATTCCTCTTGCACTCCACAGTGAATAAGCACATAGCAGCTAATTGAGAAACCCATTTCAAGGCCAGAACACTTCAGGATGTCATAAGCAAAGTAGGAGGCTTTTTTTATCTCTCTGTATTTTTAGACCATCTACTTCCCTGTATTTGAGGAGTGTCTAGTGTAAAGGAGTGACAGTGAAATGATACTGATAATTAGCCAGAGTTTCACTAAAAATAAAGTTCTTGTGGATTTCAGAAATTTTGCCTCAGACTGAATACGGCTGAATAGTCACAAGCTTTGGACAATGCAGGTGTGTTTTAAGCACAGCCACTGTTAATGGGTCTCCCTACTTCTTTGAAAGTTCATTTAAAATTTTAAAATACTAGATTTAAAAATCCTAATTCTATGTCAAACTGATACCTCTTGGTATGTGTATTAACATGGCAATTGTGGAAATGTTAAAACACTGCTATGAATCTGTTCTTAAAACGCGTGTGTCACATTGGAACAGCAGCCCAGAGCTTTTCCTCCATGCAGAGTATTCAGTGCCTGATCCCAGAGCAGCTCCCTGGGGAGCGCTGTGTTTGGAGGAGCAAACTCCCAGCCCCTGCCTTGCTCAGGAGTGCCTTGGCTTCAGCAGCCTGTGAGTCTGGGGCAGCAGCCCTGGCAGTGGGAGCTGCTGCTGAGGCACAGGGCTGTGCTTTGGCTGCAGGGAAGCTCGAGGTGCAGCTTCAGCCAGCCATGAACTGATAGAGTATCTGTGAGCCAGGCAGCAGGGGAGTCAGCATCCCCTGCTCCCTACCAGAACCCTGCAATTAGCATCTGGAATGGTCCCCTTGACACCCGTGAGCAGCCAGCCATCTCTGGAATCTCCTTCATCCCTATATATTGTGGGGAAACAAGACAGGTTCAAGCATCTACTGCCTCATTCTATGCAGCCTTACCTGATACTGCTTCTGTCAAAGTCTTGAACCTTGAATATCCTTGTGAACCTCGCTGAATTAGGCCAAAGCAAGTGGATTCAGATTAAACTCTCCCTGTTTTTGCTAGGTGGTGGCACTGGTGGTGGCTCTGTGCTGCTTGGCAAACTAAGATTCTATTTCCAAATTTCCTGCTAGGAAAGAAGTGAAGCTGATTCCCCCCTGTACTGCTTTTGTACAATTGCTGTTATTGGTGTCCCGGTTCTCTGCAGGTCAGAATTTGGTAGGAAAAGCCTCATCTTGCTGGAAGTGCTCGATGCCTCTGGAGATGTATTGGAAGGACCTCCCCATATGTTGTGTCCTTCAGGGCAGGGAGGGAGCATTGCATTTCATTCACTCCCATTGCAAAAGCACAGCTGAACAAGGAGCAGTGGGCCAGGAGGTTGCTGTGGTGCTGGCAGAGAGGGCTGTGCTGGAGGGTGCCACTGCCCAGGACATGGGGACACAGTGGCAGCCCAGGCACCTGGCAGAGGGCACTGGCCCTGTGCTGTGGATCCCACAGGAATATTGGTGATACAAGAACTAAATCAATTACATGCCAGCTTTGCAAAAATGTCTAGAATTTGAATTTTATTAATGAATAGTTTTCAAGTCTTCCTGAAATGCTTTTCTCTCAGGTTTCTCGTGAGAAGGCTTGGGATCATTACCATTCCATCAGGAACCAGCGCAGAGTCTTGCTGTTAACCTGGGCTCAGGCTAGGAAAGCCTTTGTCCTTAGGGTAGTGGCAGCTGCTGCTGAAGCTGCTGCTGCTTATGAGGCAGAAGTGGTGCTGGCTGATTCTAGGCAAAAGCAACTGGAGATCTGTGCTGATCTGAAAGCAAAGGTATGTTCAGTTATAAATCCATCACCCCATCTGTATCTAACAGATACATTCAAAATGAAGTTTTTTATATTAACACTAATCTGTTTTCAGATAAGTAATCTGTCTGCCCTTCTTTTTATTTTTAAGAATGCTTTTTAAGACCTGAAACAGTGGATCCCATAACTTGTTTGCCCTTGTTATAAAAGGTTCACAGTATTCTGCCTTACTAGGGTAAGATGAAAAAAAAGATAAAAATACCTCTGTGGTTTTGGTAAGTGAATAGAGTAAAGTGGGAGGAGGCTGGACGCAAGAGGAAGAGGTTGTGATGTTCATGCCTAAGGTGTTTGTGGGAGGAATTCCATTTCTGGGCATGAGAGGCATGTTAAGATTTGTTTAAACTGCTCTCTGTGATTTTTGACTTGCACAGAAATGAACATCTGAGAGCATGCATGATGTGTTATTCTCACTTTACCAATATTCTCTCTGCTGAGCCCTCACTTTTCAGTGAAATACTAAACACTTGATTTAGGTTTTCTACAAGAAGGAAAGCATGGTAAAACCTGTTCTGCGAGGCAGGATTTTGGTATTGATGCTAGTTTTTAGTTAGCAGTAACACAAAAGCCCTTCTGTTTTGTGTTCTGGAGCTGTTTGGTGTGGGAAGGTTTGAGTCTAAACACTTTAGGGCGAGAAACTGTTTGGGCATGACTAAGTGGGGAGTCCCCTGCTCTGACTCCTGTGTCAGCCTCCCTTGAGCCAGGGGCAGGAAGGAGGGGTTCTCTGGAGCTGAGGGGATGTTTGGTGATTTTTTTACCTAGGCCTTCCTGTCTGGAATGCCTGTGTGCCTCTTACCTGCACAACCAGAGATGGAAGGGCCAATTATTCCAGAACTGTGAATGAGTCACTTTTTTCCCCTTTGTTTTCTTTTCTTTTTCTTCTGCACAAGAAGTAACAAGCTGGATTTGGAGTACTTTGTTGTTTCCATGTAGTTTAAGATTCTCACAGATGTACTGAACATTGTCAGAAAGTTTTTTGGATTCTGGCCTCCTGTTTCCAGGAACTGTTTGAAACTTAAACCTATTAGGCCTACACTTTTCAAGGGTGACCTTAAAAGGAATCTTTGTTAAAATGTTGAACGTTTGAACAAAACCAACTCACCTGTTTCACAGAAAAGAGGAATGAAAAAGGAACATTTCTTTCATTAAAGGAGGATATCATTGTGACCTTGTTTTGATCAGCTCCACAACTGAAAGGGCTGGAGGACAGAAGCTGAGATTGGGCACAGAGCTCACTCATTTTCAGAGAAGCGATTCTCAAAGTATCCATGGGTTTTGTTTTGGTTTGATGGGGATATGCATTTGAAAACTCACAGTTTGCCCAGTTATAGTTAATTTTACAGACTTGTCTTTCTACACTTCTGGACGTTACAGCTGCAGAGTGTTGGACATGGAAAGCAGCTGCTGGCAGGTAAAAGGGAACTCAGCCCAGTACCAATTCACACAGGTAAAACCCACTCTGAGAGGGATCCATAAGATGGGTAGAAAGTGAATCTATCTGTGAGGGAAAGAGTATGGAACTGGAAATCAGGGATTAGGGCTGTTCTTCCACCTTTTCTTTTTGGCCATTGATTGACGTGACATTTTGCATTTCAGTAAGTTTTGATCAGGAAATCTTACCTGTAGCCCCTGCCAGAGGGACAGTGTAGTTGCTAACATGATTTACCTGTAAGTAATCCCAGGGTATGCTCGTGAGGAGGTTGTGTCTGACTGAGAGGGACAGAGATCTCCTTCTTTACAGCAGCAGGTTTTGGAGAGAGCCACAGCATTTATGTGCCTGTTGACCCCATCTGTGAAAGGGAGTGATGGCACACACAGAGAAAGAGATGTAATTATCTGATGGGCTGTGCACTGCTCTAGTTACTGCAATAACCACATGGTATCACACAACTTTTATACAGTTCTCTTCCTCTGTCAGCAACAAATCAAAGGGGCAGCAGACTGACTAAAGAATACATGATTTAAAGCTGTTTTAAATGCACTAAAATCACCTATGCCATTGGTGAGACTCTAGGCCTTGTGACTGACAGGAAGGGATAATTAAAAAGTAAAGCAGCAAAGAAGTTAAATTAATATTTATAGCAGTTTTTACTTGGGGAAAGGACTTTCAAATTTTTATTCCATGTTCTATCTCATGGAAGATCAATGTGTGCCCTTAACAGAAATCAGAGTCCCTAAAGAGGAATTTTGGAGCAACTCAAGAAGCTCAGGTGAAATAAATCACGAGGGCCATATGGTAGTCACCTGAAGGAAATAAAGTGTGAAATTGATAATGCTGGGGAGGATATACTGTGCATTCTTAAAGAGGAAATGTGCCTGGTACTTATTTCAAACATCCCTGTTTGCTATGGGAAAGCAAACAAACCAAACCCTGAGGGGTTACACTTTGATGAGTGATCAAGACTCACTCAGATCTGGTGTGCTTTGTGCTGTGGGAATTTGATCCCCCCAGGGTTCTGGAGCAGACACTGTGTAAAATGGAATTTTACAGAGAGAGAATTTTTTTCCTAAACAACTCAGAGGGGCAAATTTTTCCACGTCACAAGGTAGGTAAGGCATGAAGTGAGGAGTGATCTTTTCAGAGGCTTAGAAGGTGCTGCCTCACAGCTGAGGTTTGAAGTACTTGCTGTATTACATCACAAACTCTGTTGAGATGTCTGCATTGATCCAAACATTATTATTCTATTGAATCTGTCTTAAAATATTTGTAATCTGGTACTTTGCATCTTCATATAAAACAATCTTAAAAGAAGACTCGAGGGAAGACCTACAGCAGCAGACATTAGGACAGCTGGATCTCCTGTGTGTGCTGCTTAGAGGGGCTTTTTTTCTTCAGCACAAAGCTGTGTGCTTGCTTGCCTTTCAATCTCTTCTCTCCCTCATTTTGTGCTCCAGGATTAATCCCCACTCCAGTGTTAAAATCTCTTGCAACACATTGTGAATTTTGGGAGAGCAGCTCTTGCATTTCTTATCCTGGCAGAAACTAAGATAAATTAATTTCAAAAACAAAAGCATTAGGTGGAATCAACAGGGATATTGCAAATTGTATAAAGCATCTGGCAGACTGCTTTCCTTCTCCTTTCCTGTGTTGTAAGAAAGGATGTGACAGTAAACTTAGGAAAAAAAAAATCCCTCTTCAGCATGTAGTCAAGTCACTGATTTAAATGCTGTGACTATCAGAGGAGATCAACATTGAAGTATTACAAATGAAAATTAAAAAAAATTCCACAGAGGCATCACATCTAGTGCTTTGACTATAATCCAGTCATCTTGAAGGAAACTTTTTAAAATAATAAATATTTGAATAGAGAGCTACTTAAAAGAATGTTTTTCTTTTTCAGAATGTTGTCTATTTAGCAGTGACCCATTCATTTGTTGGGCATAAAAAATACAAGGAAGTTATAGTAACCTAAATTTTAAATATAGCTACTCATGTTTGTGGTGAACTGAAGAGCTGTAGGATGCTACAGTTATTTCTCCAAAATGGATGTGAGCAAATGTCTAAGACTCTAATATTCATCAAAGATGAGCCAGCTCTGACTCAGTAATAAGTTTTCAGTCCAGACCTGTTAAACCTGGATTTAGTAGTCTGAGGTCAGCACAGCACTGACATGTTGTGTCTTTTGGGTCAGACAAAGCTCCTGCACAGTACAGGTGAAGCACCTGCAGGGGTTGTGTCCTTGCTTGCTCTTCCACCACTCTTCCCCTGTTTTCCTGTACCCTGTGTTCCATCACATGATGTTGTTATTTCTGATCTGTCAGCCTGCTGTTGAAATTTGCTCGCCCTGTATCTGCAATATTTGCCTGCAGCTGCTCTGGACGGGGCTGGGGGTGCCTGCAGAGCCCTGTGCTCCAGGGAAGCTGCCCAGGGCACTTTGCTGAAGCACCGAGGCCGTGCCTTTGATTCCTCCAAGGACACTGTCATGACCTTGTGCTTGATCTGCCGGACTTAAACTGCAGGAGCAGGGGCTGCAGGGTTCTGTGTGTGGGAGGAGACCGTGGACTGGCTTGTGAGCTCTGAGAGCCCTTGCAAAAACCCACAGCACCCAGAACCCAGAGGAGCATGCAGGGCCTGGGACCTAGCCTGCTCAGCTGCCTGGCTTTGCCAAAGCTTGTAAGGTCTGGAGTATGAGACAAGCACTTGTCTCTCAATCTAGCTCAAATTGTCCAGTGATACCTAAAGTTGCTTGAGGATGGACAACTAGACCAGCAGACAGCTGCTGCTAATGGTGTTTTCTTAGAATGGTCTTCTTCAGCGAGAAAGTGGCACCTCAGGCAAGCAAAGCTGGACCTAAATTTTGTAGTTGTAAAGGATCAAGTGTTCTCCTCCATACGATGGCAGACGGGACTAGAAGAGAGCATTCTATATCTAAAGGAAGCAATTTAGGGTAATAGTTGTAAATAGAAATGCAGCCTACTTAAGGTTATGCATGTGTGAATATTAAAGCCTAAATAGTATTTACACATGTTAATAAAATGTTGACACTCCTGTTGTCAAGAACAGAAAGGTGTTCTCAATAGTGCTGGATGAGGAGAGAGAGGAACTGCAAGGACAAGCTGTGAGAAATAACCTGCTCACACGCTGCCTTCAGCAAAGATGATGTGACGTGCTGTCCGCCCCAGGGAACCGACGCTGCTCCTGTTCTGGATCGCAAGTTTTATCAGTACTGATCCCAGCCCTTGTGACCAATTTCCTCACTGAAATCGGTACATGGTGTTCCTCCTCAGGTCATGACTGAGGGTTGTGCTCAAGTGCTTTTCTTTCATATCCCTTTTTCAGATTTAAACACTTATAGAGCTGAAGACAATATTCTGTTAATGATCAAAACAGTTACTTTTAACCACTTTTCTGATATTTTTTTTTTAAACATCTTAGAGGTAGCCTGTGGAACACAAGCTGCTCAAAAGTACCAGTTAAAAATCCGCTAGGGATGTGAACCTCCATTGTTTTTCTAACCACAGCCAGAATGAGATTATCTTCTGAGATTAGTGAACTTGTAAATGTATTATTTCTTAATTATCCTACTGCCAAATGCTCTAATGCTGCTCTAATTCTTCTTGTAGGTCTTGTGTAGGCCAATCAGATGCAGAAATTGTTAGCTTTTACCATTTATTGTTTGTCATTCAAGACCCTGTGGAATCTGGATGTGATTCCAGGTGCTGTTCAGAAGGTTACAGAGTTGAAGAGAGATTTAGAGAGAAAGGGGCAGATTTTCAGAGCTGAAAGTTACTGGAGACTTCAGACCACCCCCTGTTAATACCACACGAGTTTGTTGTTGACCACGTGAGGATGTTGGTGCCTCCTGATGTCAGAGCTTCCCATCTGACCGTGGTCTCAGGAGCCTGTCCAGTAATAACACAGACAAGTTCTCTGCCAGGACAGGAGAGCTCAGCTGTGTTCCCAGAGAGAGGGAGCACCCTTCTCTCTGCTCACCAGCTGTTGGAGTACTTGCTGCCCTATAGCCCTGTCATGGGGAGGTTGGGGGCTTGCATTTACTGCTCAGGTTTGCACGGGTTTTGAATGCTGTGAATGTTATGGACCCCAGAGTTTTTAGCATTGAACCCCAGAGCAGAGAGAGCAGGACATCTCTGGGTCTGTGCCATCAGCATCTGAACAACACATGTGAACAGCAGTGGTTCTTGCTGAGTGTTGCTGCTCGATGGGGGCGTGATATGGAGCCCCTGTGCAAATCTGAGCTTCTCCCATCTCCTTCTGCAGTCCCTGACACATTGCCTACTCAAAACCTTTGTGGCAGTTCAGGAGGTTACTGACACCTGAGAAAAGAAAAATGATATGTACCATGTTTATAAAAAAGCACTCTCTAAATTTAAAAAATGATGGCTTTTTCATATTGTTTAGGTAAACTGCCCCTGCCCTGTGATATTTCAGACTCCAGGGAAGTGTTCTTAATATACACTTTAATTTTTTCCCTTTTATAAGCTCTAGTTATTCACACCCTGAGGCACCCATCTCATTAGCTTTCCATTTAGGAATACATGCATACACTTCCTATTCTTATTGTATTTCCAGAAATAACACTGTTAATATTTTATATTTCAGTGTATGGTGGCTTTGAATAGTGCAATTCTTTTGATTATTATCAGTTGATACAATTGCACATCAGTAGCAGGTCTCCGATACATCCCAGTTTCCTTGGCAATGGCAGCTTTGTTGGGGCACAATTTGCTTGTGAATTCCAAAGTCTTGGGAAGCAAGTCCTCTCTGGAGATGTGGAAATATGTGAGGTGCCCCTTGTGCAGCACAGAGCTCTCCCCAGTGCCTGTGCAGGGAGTGCTGAGTGTGCCCAGCTGCTGGAGCTCCTGCAGCCCCTGCTGCCAGCAGGTCTGGCGGTTCCCAGATCTGTGTTTGCCATGTGTGCCCAAACCCTTCAGTGTATCCAGAGCTGGTGCCTTGGAGGATTCGGGCTGTGCAGGTCCTGGCAGGGTCACCCTTGGTCCAGGACCTACTGCAGCAGCTCTGTCCTGCAGATGGGAATGGGTGCAATGTCCATCCCTTACCTTCTCTGTAGTCCTGGCACACAGGGAAGAGCTTGAGTAGTTGAACTAGAGTTTACACTGAGAAATTGTGAGTGAATGCAAGTATGTTTGAAAAAACCTCTTTTTTTTCCCAAAAGAAATGCAGTACTTTTTAGTAGTCATTGGATAGCCATTTCCATATAGTTAAAGACTTAAAAAAATGGTTAGTTTTGTAACACAGACTCCTATAGTCCTGTTTAATTCGTAAAATATTTAAATCCAAGGGATTTATTATCCCATTAACCCAAGGGGGATTTATGTGCTTAACTTCTAATACTCTTGAGAGAAGTTGAGTGAATCCTTACTCTTCTATGGAAAACTGTTAGTTTAAGTTGGTTTTTTTCTTCTACGTTTCCCTTTCCTTTTCTTAAAAAGATTTTCTCTTTTTGTGCACCTCAGAATGGCAGGGAGTTGCTCAGGCAGGAGACACTGACCAGCATGTGCTGCTTTCATCTGAATGACTGGGCTACCTTGCAAGGGAAGAGGCTGCACTGCTGGCAATGAAAGTCACCTTTTAATGAGTTTTCCATGTTAATCTTGTAGTGATCTCAGTTTGGCCAGTTCTAGAGGAGATGAAAGCAATGACCTTGTGTGGGGAGATAAAAAGTTTGCCAAATTATAAAAGTCATCTTCCTTGTTAGATGATGCGTCCATTAGGAACTGGACTGAGAGCAATATCCTTACTGAAGGGCTGATGTTGCAATCCTCTTATTTCTTCAGCACATAACTTCTTATCACTTAAGCACCTTTTACATCTGCTTTGCTTTTTTCTCTTTTTCAGAACACACTAGAAAGGCATAGCTCTAGAATGGCCTTTTCTCTATAAACAGAATTCCTTTAGTCACCAATGTGTTCTGAGGCTGCAGCCCTTATTTTAAAAATGTGAAGGAAAAATGTCATAGTTGACGTGGTTTAAATCCAAATTTGCAATTGAGAGGCATTTTTCCCCTCTCTGTGCCTTGTGGCTTCCATCTGGAAGAATCAAGAGGTATCTCTGACTTGCCATAAATGGGGTAACTCTCAATTCTATATTCAGCAAGACCCTGAGCAGAGGAGATGGTGATGACGCAGGGAGGCTGGGAAGGAGGGGAGAGGACTGGAGCTGGTTTGGGCAGTGGATCACTGTGCTTATCTGAACATGCACATTTCTCAATGTGCTTTTGGACTCTCCTGGTTCCCAGCTGTCTCTCTCTCCTGAGCACAATGTCAGCAGCTGTAGGAGAGTCTGAGGTGACTGAGCAGTGCTGGGGGAAGGCAGCTAATTCTGGGTCTCTTTCAACAAGGTGCTCATCCTTCCCAGAGCTTATTTCATGGTTCTCAGTGACTGCTTGGGCTCTGCCTGGACTGACCTAAAAGCTGCTGGACTTGTTCTGTGGTCCAAGGGTACCTTCAGTAGCCCCATAGGGAGCTTTAACATCCAACAGCAATTTTATTGGTGCTTGCACCGATTTTTGGTGCCGAGGACTTGCACAGTCCAACACTGAGCTCAGGCAGCCTGTGCTGGCCCTGCTGGGAAACGTGAAATGCTGCTTTGTGGCCCTTGCTCACTGGCATCTCCCACCTGCTTTGTACAACAATCTCTGGGAACTGTGGGACCAATGTGGGGAGACGCATTGTGTGTTTTCTTTTTTTTATGCATGGGATTTTTTAAATACTGAATTCCTTTAAATAGTATTTGAATCTCTAGTTGTCTCATAAGCCCATTTTGCTGTTTGTGACCATGTAGCCCTGACCTGCAGCTGTTTTGTTCCTGTGACCCCACCATGAACAGGCTGGCTCTGTTCTGCTGTGGGCTTCCATGGCTAGTCAGATTTTGTGGTTCTTCTTTTGCCATGTAGAATCTTCCCTTGTGAAGTCATTTTTCTTAAAAGACCCCCTAATCTTTTTTCCCAGGGATTCTTAGAATCAGTTGTGAACAGTTTGAAGAAGAAAAAAAAAAATCTTGCATACCATAATAAAAATTAGGAAAGGTGAACAGAAGTGTTTCAGAGATTAATAAAACTCTGGGAGATTGTAGAAGGGTATTTGGATTGTGTCATTTTATAAGGTTGAAAAAGCGAGCTATTAAACATCAGAGCGGACATCTCAGAGGATTTTCCTTTTATGCCTTCAGTTATGACAAACAGTACTGGCTTTATCACTCAATTATTGGGAATTTTTGCTTAGATTTTGAATTCTAGAAGCTTAGTGTATCTGTGTGGCACAGAGTGATGTGAGCTCTGGGTAGTCATTTCTGACACTGTTCCTCCCAGGGTTTTACATCCTTTTGGTTCCTAGTGCATGTTTTCCTTCATTTCCAAAGGCTGATGTTGCCCCTGCTCGACCTTTGCCTCCTCACTCCTCCTGTGCCCAGCTGAGGAGCTTGATGCCACCTCTGGTGTCACCACACACAGCTACAAGCTCTGTTTATAACAAGTCATTGCTGCTAGAGGAGAAAACCTTACATGGGGCTATGTTACCATGTGCTAATTGAATGGGAGTTCCCAAGGAAAGACTCTCAAAAATTGTTTTGTCTTTAAAAGAGTTGTATCTGTAGCATTAGCTGAATGGTAAATACATTATTGCTATTCAGATGTTAGGGTGAAAGAACTAATTTATTACTTTAATTAGTTTGTAGTGTACTTTACATTATTGTAATATGCAATATTGAAATAATGAACTGAAAAAAGGTGTGTATGCATTCTGTTCAGAACAGCAATTTAATAATTCACTTGGCAAAACCTCCTCTAGTAATACATGAACTGTGAAATGTACTTGAAATGCCAATTGTAATTAAAAACTTTCAGAACTTAATGTTGGCAGTGCTTCTACTGCTAAAATGAAACCTGTTTTGTGGAACAGGCAATGGGGGAGCCAGATTTCAGTGTATTTTCAATATTAGTTTAACTACTAGGATTTTTAAAAATATTTAAATAAAACATTTACTGTTGACACAGTAAAAGATACCCTTCTGATTCTGAACTCGTAGGAATGGAAGAATGCAATCAAGAACATGTTAAATTTTTTTGTGCAGTCTGTGGTCCCAGATTGCTGCTGTAGTGAAGCAGAATTATTGTTTGGGAGGTTTTTTGTTCTCCAGACCCGCGCAATCCTGCCTCTGGAGATAAAAGCCCGATGAGTGCAGGCTTTCTTGGCACACTTCACTCGTAGGAATGCCGGCAATCCAGCACCAGGTGGTCACTTTTAAACAGCAGAGCCCTCAGAGCCAGGAAGTGCTCGCTGCAGAGCTGGCTCGGGCCCTGTGCCCCGTGTCCCGTGGCAGAGCAGCTCCAGCGGTGCCACGAGCGGCCCGGAACAGCCTCGTGCTCAGCCGGGGCCGCACGGCCGGGCTTGCTCGGGGAGTCACTCCTGCCACCTCCCGCGGATGCGCATCCCCTGCCCGGCCCGCAGAGCGGCCCGCGGCCGTGAGACCAGAGCTGCTCTCTAGCCCACAGGAGGTTAATGTTCAAATGTGGTTTAAAAAGTGAAACATTCCGCTATTTGAGTCACCTGGTTAATGTCTAATTTTTGTTGCTTCTTACACTTCACTCTACCTCTGCTCTGTTAAGAAAATTTTATCCTAAATGATTTCAACTCTTCTTCTGGAAAAAGCCATGGCATAAGGCCAGTGTACAGAATCAGAATCACAATCACATTTTGTACATATTTTGCAAGCATTGCTTTTCTGGCTTTTACCAATTTTTTTTTTTTTTTTAGGGGGGGAGGGTTTGTTTGTTTGGTTTCTTGTTTGTTTGTTTGTGTTTGTTTTGTTTTGGTTTTTTGCTTATTTTTTGTTGCACTTATGTCCTTTTTTGGTCACAATTATAAATTGTTTTTAAAGGAAATTATTCTTCTTTTGCCCTAATGAAAAGGCGTGGATTAGACAAACATGGGAGGCAGCAGGGATAATCTAAACTAATTTCATGTACTAGATACAGAAAATAATGACTGGGTATTGTGAACAGTATGTTACAGTGAAACTCTCCTCTGGTATCCTTGTTACCCATTTTCCTGATTGGCTTTGGGCTCATGCATTTAAAATCCTAACTAAAAAATGAAAAAGTAGATTAAAAATTGAAATTTAAAAAATTGGAAAGCATGTTCTACTCCCTGAGTAAATGTGTGGATTAGTAGTGATTTAGGGCAGAGTAGGGAGCATTGTAGGAGTGTAGATACACACTGAGTTATTGGCCTATCACTTCTGTCTGGGGAACGCTGTTGTGTGATTAATGCTGCGTCAGCTGAGTGAAGTTCTGAATTTGATGCTTGGTTATGCTCATTTGTTTGTACATAACCTGTCAGAAATCTAGATTGTGCCCCAGTATTGATTTCTGACTTGGATCAAAAGGCTGTAAAGAAAGAGCTGCGTGGAAATGACCAGGAAGGTGATCAAGCATGTCACAAGGTCGGGGTGTCACATACACCGTGCAAACTGCTGCAATGAAATGGATCGATAGGGAGGCTTGGGATGATTTCAGGGCAGATTGGTGCCTGTGTCTGCCCACTGCTTCAGTGAGGTTTGCTTCCTTCAGCCATCATCCCCGACTCCCTCCTCTGTTCTCCAGGGCCATTTCCAGGCACTGGTTACCTGAAGTATCAGAGAAATGCAACTTTTGTTGAGACCAATTAAATGGCCTCGCCATACTAATGGCTGCAATCAAACAACCAAACAAGTCCCTGGTTAATAAGTAAATGAACATCCAGAGAAGACCACTAGAGGATCAGGAGGGTTCTCAGACATGGAGGGAACTGAAACTGCATCATGAACTGCACCCAGTGGCATTGACTCCAGTATTGGAGAGCATTTAAAAGGAGTGGGAAGCAGGATGCAGGAAAATCCAAGCTTACAAAAAGCAATTTTTTTGTTACATAATATGACTGTTACCTCAGTTGAGAAAATCTGTGATGTTATTACAGAAGTTTAAAGCTCCTTCAAATGCTCCTGCAGCTAATCCCAGCTCTAATCTGAGTATGCTTTTAGCAGATTTCATTCACTGTTTGCTTGTTGTTAGATTTTAAAACTTTCTATATATGGTTTTGCCTTGGTCTCTTTCAAAAGCAAGGTAGAAAGGATTGCATGTTTTTCTGACTTGTTTTCAAAGCATTCCTTTTTGAGTTCATTAGCGTGGCAAGTGAAGGATGACTGAAACAATTTAGCATTTTATTTTAGATTCTTAAACCTCTAAACTGCATGAGCAGGCTGCTGGCAAAATTGCTACATGAACACTTCAATTTAGACAGCCCCAGCGTAGAAGTTTCAAGTGTGTGGGAACCTTGATTTGGGTGTTGCCGCTGGGGCTGAAGAGACCTCTCCACCCCCCGAGAGGGGTCAGGTACAGCTGGTGACCCAGGACCGTGGTACATCCAGGTTTAAACAGCTCCACAACCTCCCTGGCCAACACATTCTAGTGTTCATCCAGCCTCTAGGCAGGGGAGTGATGAATGCATTGGAATTTCAGGTGTTACAACAATGCCTTTTGTTCTCCCCCCTGTTACTGGGCACCTCTGGAAGAGCCTGACTCTGTCCACTTTGCACCCTCCACATTTGCATGTTATTTTCATGTTATTACTTTGCCTGCACTCCATGAGAAGTCACAGCATTGTTCAGTGTATTGCAAAGAACAAAGTATAATTGTTATTTTAGCAAAAAGCAGGGCAAGCATGGCATCGTTCACAGATGCAGCTCTCTGAGAACCTTGGACCACAGGGAGTGCTGGATTTCTAAACAGAACATCTTTTATAAGCACAAACCAGAATAGTTAATAATCAGCACACACAGCCAGTGAAATGTAGTAAAGGTGGAAAAATTATAAGCATTTTCATATCTTTGTATTAAAGTGCTGTAGTGGAGAAAACCAGCTGAAAAATGGCTGCAATGCTTGTTCCTTAGAGGAATGCAGAGTTCTGTTAGTGCTTGACAAATCCGTTACAAAGAGAGCTGGCAAGCCAGCAAAAAGGAGACATCGTGAATCCTGTTGAAAGCAGTGTGAAACAGATGAGCACACAAGGGCTCCTGAGAGCACCGAGGTGCTGGGACGCTGCCGGAGGCACTGCCCGGGGACAGGGACAGGGACAGGTCGCCTTCTTCAACCAGCACAGTCAGGATCATGCCAGGAGTGGATTTTTGGCACCCTGGGCTGGGTGTTCCATCCCAGCCCCAGGAAGTTTTGTTAGGAAGCGTTGGCAGGCCCCGCAGCAAGGGGTGGGGGAGTGGGACCCTGTCCTGCTCTGCCGGACAGCGCTGCCCCTCTTCCCACAGCGGGATGGGGTGTCAGGTGTGCAGGACCCCCGTGGGGTCTGAGCAGGGGCCAGGGGTCCCAGACTGGGGTGCACCATCTCTAGCTGGCAGAGGTGAAGTTCCTGTTGCTGGAGTGAGCCCTGGGTGCAGGTGAGGTGCTGTTGCAGGAGTGCCTGTGCTAAAGGCTGCAAACGGACTCTGTGGCTCTTGATCTCTATCCCTTTATAGGCTCTAAGTGATGTAGGGAGATGTGAATTACTGAGATGGTTTTAGCAATTTTGTCTAAAACCTTTTCATATTTTATTTTATTGCATATTATGCTATCAGTTGGGAACTGCACATGAACATGCAGAAAAGTGGTGCTTGCTAAACGATTGTGTTGTTGGTAAGATTATAAATCTTACTTTGTAAGTGGATTACATGAGTTTCCTTCCCTGTCTCAGCTTGGCAGGATCAGTGTTACACATTCTGCTGCAGGACTGTCTCTTCAACTGCTTCTTCCAGGTTCTACAGTGGAAAGCACAGCAGGAAGAGGCTGCTAAACTAGAAGCTGCTGTAGCTGCCAGAAGAAAAGAAAAGGAAGATGAGAGAGAAAGGCTACAGAGAGAACAGGAAACCATTCGTAGAGCTCAGGATAAAGAGAAAGTATGAGAAGCTCTTATACATTTTTGCATATATTAATGTGTACCATTGCTTCTAAAATCTGTAACTGATCTCATAGCACATGTATTCTGGGAAAAGTATTATCTATTGATGTAGAGATGGGCAAATGGTTAGTCAGGTCTTGCTCCTGTCCATTTTCGCTCTAAAGCTGCCTGCTCTGACTCACGAGTTATGTTACTTTATTGCATTTCTTTTAAAAAAAGCCTCAGCAAGTCACTGTCTGTGTCACAAAATGAGCATAGAGGCACGGCTGGCTTTGACTCCACAGGTCTGTGCTTTGAGCAGCACGGCAGCCCCGGGAAGCTGCCAGTGCTGCAGCTGTGTGCTGCAATGCAGCAGGGGAGCCTGAGAGCTCGGGGGCTGCAGGACAGCACGGGGGCTGCAGGGGCACCCCTGGGGGACAGCATTCCCAGGGCTTGTGTGCTGACTCCTTGGGAAATGGCTTGGGTGCAACTTAACAGAAACTCAGAAATGCACTGCGGTGAATGTAATGCTTTAGAAAACCAAACTGTGTCACAAGTGTTGGTGTTGGCCTTTTCACTGGAGTGATATGGCAAAAATCCCTGTGGTTGTTCCACTGAGATTTTACCTCTGAGTCCAGTGGCACAGAGAGGGACATTTAGTCAGAGTTTGCTGCTTGGGTCACGAGTAGCTTTGCTGCTGCTTCTCTTTTTGTTCCAGCTCGTTCTGTGTATTTGCCTTTGTACAAATGGTGTTTGTAGTGGCTGGTGGCTCTGAAACCACAAGGAAGGAAGAAGCTTAGGGAGGCAGTGCTGACCCAACCACCACCAATATTCATTTTATCTGTAAATATTCTGGTTGTGCAAACTTTTCTCTTGCCCTGTGTAATGTCTATATAGAGCAGTCTTCTGCCTGTGCACAGATGGAATAGCAGCTGTTTGGGGTCAGCAGTCATATGTTTCATTGGAGAATTTTACATCCTAGATCCTTAAAAGGGCTACTAACCTTATACTGCAGCTGCTGTTCTGAGGAATGCAAGCAGAATTGAAGTGGTAGTCTTCAGATTGTAGAGGAAAAAGATATTCAAATAAGTGTTCACAGTCTGATTTTGCTACTTTTGTTGTGGGGGCTCCACAACCTCTTGCTCTCCCAGTAAATATTCTGTTAGCTTGTAGTGCTCTAAAATAGAAATTTTATTCTAAAAGATCAAAATTGGAATCTCTAACTTAATGCTTTTCTTACTTGCTTCATTCACGCTGCCTGGGCTTTGGAATGAGTGTTAATTTTTTTGCTATAATTGTTCAAACTCTAGCTGAAAAAATACTGGGCTGAGAAAGAGCTCAAGTGGCAAGAACAGGAGGAGAGAGATCTACAGCATCTGGAGGAACTGAGAAAATTAATGGCTGAACAAGCAGCCAAAGACAGAGAAAGGTAAAAGAAATTCAATGTGAATACCTATAGTATCAATAGGAGCTTCTTATAATCTAATTTGCTTTGATCTCCTGACTTCCTTATTTAGAATAAATTGAGGATAAGTACTTTTTTTTCCTTCCTGTTTGGCAAATGCTCCAAACTATATACTAAAATTGCATCCTAGGTGATTGTATCCTAGATGCAATTTATTTCAGTTTGAATTAATTCACATCCATCAAAATTTCAGACCATTATAAGCACTAAACTGTCATAAATTGTAGCTGAGTAATAAGACCTTCTCTATTTCACTTAGCAAAATTGTTTATAAGCAGGTTTGGTTTGTTTGAGGGGCAAGTGAAAGGAGCACATTCAGCACTTAACAGACTCAAAGATATTTACTGTTGTCTTAGAGAGTCCTAAATTGCTCATCTAGTTGTAGATGCTCTTCACCTATTTGATGGGATTTAGGACTTGAGTCTGCTCAGGCTTGAATTGCCAAGTCTTTGTTGCACAATATGGCCTTTCATGGCCTGTTGAAGAAATCCTGGATTTCATAGAGGAATCCCTCTGTCAGAGGAACATAAAACCCCTGCATGTAGTCTGGTTATAACTGCTCTCAAAGCACAGGCTTTTTACATAGAGGAAGTCACCAAATTGTGTGGACCAGAAGTGCAATTAAAATAGGATTAAAGTGCCATTGGCATTAGAATATTAAACTTGGTCTTAAGGATTCTGTGGGAAACATTAGTTGAGTATTATTTTGCTAGGACACCTTGCTGACAACTTAATTTATATGTCTATGTCCTTATACTACAAATATATCTCTACGTTTCCTTAGACATGTCTGCAGTGGTTTTAGCTCATAGGAGAAGGAACATATTTATTTGAATTTCTGAATTTTCAGTAGAACTGATCAGGAAAAACTGACTTTTCATAAAACCTGTGTACTGCACCCTGCCATACTGCTGGGAGTGTTCTTCTTATGTTAATAAATGTTGCAGAATAAACTGTAAGGAAATGGCACAGTTTGTTGAGGAATGCAGGGAGGAAATAATCACCCCTTCAGGCTACTGTGAATCAGAAGTCAGTAAATGCTCAGCATTCTGTCACTCAGAACTGGCCCACTGCACAAAATGAAACATTTCACTGTCCAGGCCCAGGTACACACGTGGCATTGTCATGGCCCAGTGCAGCACTGCAAAACTGACACTGTCCTGGCATGTTCCACCTGTCAGAGCACAGAAACTGGGTCTGAGTCTTTGCAGAACACTCATGAAACGTGGCACAGCCTGGTACCACAGCTCTGATCCAACACATTTTCACAGCCCTTTGGGAAAGGAAAAAATGAGCTGCCTGACTATTCCAAGTACAGGAGATGGCCTGGATAGTGCATAGAGTTTCTAGTAGGTACAATAAAATATTTTAAAAACACTCTGCTGTTATCCTGAATTGCTTTTAATTAAACTAAATTAATTTAAAATTAAGTAATCAGGTTTATTTATTTAAAAAAAAAAAATACATTCTCATAGAGTCACTATGGTGTTCTGTTTATTCAGGTCTTACTTTGTAATTGCAATAGCCAGAGCTCTGACCAGGTCAATGTAAGGGATTAAAGGCACCTGAAACTAGATGTAATCTTTCAAGTGATTGAGTCCAAACTTGCATTCTACAACTCTTGTCTGAGAGTAGAGACACTTAACTGATTGGGAATTTCATTTTTTGGTTGAGAATGTTCCTAGGTTGCTGCAGTTCTTTGTTGTCTCCAGACTGTGGTAACCCACACATGCCTCAGCCCAGTGGGTGCAGCTTTGTGGAAGGTCCCACAGATGTTGAGCAAATGAAATGGGGTGAGAATAGTGAAATTAGCAAGAAATCCTATTAAGTGATGCTCTCTGCATTCAGAAAGGGGGGGAAGGGTTGTGATTTCTGCTCCAAGCACAGTATCTATTCTTTATTAATTCTTTTATCCAAGTCATTTAACACAAAATTTGTAAACCAAGTGCTTACAAGAATCACTGGGGCAAGATTTGCCCCAGTCCTGTCAAATGCCTTCAGATGTAGGCTAAAATCATAGTTCTTTTGTGTTTTCTTCATTTTATTCATTTGGTGCTGTCTGCTGATAGTGATCCAGTTCTTAAAACAGGGTGGAGGTGCCTTACCTGACTGGTATATGTTCTTGCTGGTTGTTGTGTTTGCTGATAATGCAGAAAATGCAGATTTAAACTCCCTCAGGCTGAGAACTGAGACTAAAACTGCCTGAACAAGAGCTCTGATTACTGGTGTGTAGTCATAAAAGGTCTGGGCTGGCCACATTGGAAAAGGAAAGCATAGATTTCTGGTTCTCCTTTCTTTCCTAATAAAAAGGGAAGGCTGAGGAGCTGACAGCCTGAGAGAGACACGTGCTGCAGCAGCCCAGCAGGTGTGAGATGTGCGGTGTGTGCTCTGCTCGCTGGCGTTCAGGGGAGCTCAGCCTGCTCTCCTGGCGTGGCTGGGGCTGCTGAGGGGTCAGGAGTTGGTGTGGCCCATGGAGAGCAGAGTGTGGGGTAGGAGGTGCCTCTGCTGCAGTCCCTGCTTTATGTGTGCTCAGGGTCAGGTGTTCTGAATGGCTTCACTCCACGTGTCTGTGCCTCCAGAACACTAAATTATAAGCTCTCTTTTAATGTGGTATCAACAACTACCAACTACATTTAAGTCTTACCGTGCTTCAAAAATTAGCATCCAAAAAGGCAAGTGTTTGTTGTTACCAGTCCACTTCTCCTTTTTTATCTCTGCAGTGAATTTCAGTCAGGGTCTCCATCAGGTTCCTGAGGTAGGAAATGGTTTGAAAATACATCATGTGTTCTAAAAGAATGTTTCCCCCAAAAGCAATAGATTTGGCAATACTCTTGCAGGGTGAAAATAAAATTGGCATGGAATCGTGCAAATATTTGCACTGACTGCCTGTGGGAAACAGGTTGGCACAGTCCTGCTCTCCAGGGAGGCAGCGAGGGGGAAGCACCTGCTGTGTTCTACCCCAGCACCTGAACTGCTGCCAGCCTGGCCCCGGATCCCAAGGGAAGGCAAGGACTTCTCTGTGCCTGAATCTGATGGGATTGACCCAGAGGAACAGAATGATGGGCACTGTTTGCCATGGGGTTCTGCTCTCCAGGGCCAGGGTGTGGGCACTGCATCCCCCTCGTGCCCTCAGAGCAGCTCTGTGCAGGGTCACCTCCCTCATCCCACCTCAGGGCTCTCACACACTCCCCTGAAACTCTCTAGACATAGTAGTTCATTATTTCCTATTGAATATTGATGAGACAGTGTCTGAGAGCAGAGTGTTAATGAAAATATGCTTTTCAAAAATTACACAAATGTGTACCTGAAATGCTACAAAAGGTACCTTTACTGAAACGAATCAGTTATGCTCATTTATAGCTGGTGATTTATAAAAAATTGTTACTTACTGTGGTGCTTGAAAGAAAAATTGAATATTAAGAAATTTTGATTTTGAGGTTTTCTATAAAATTAGCTTTACTTAGAAAAATAGTAGCTAAAATATTGTGCAGTGTAATAGAGTGAAAGAGAATGAGCAACTTTATTTAGATGTAGACAGGGTGAAATCAAAGCTTGAGTAAACATTGGAAGCCAAGTACAAAAAAAAATATTGCAAGGGTGTTCCAGCTTAGGAACATGATGTGCAGTTGAGTATGAATTTCCAAGGGTGTCTGCCTTCCCTAGGTGTGGATTTCACAGCTGTGCCATTGCCTGCTGACAGTGACGCTCCATCTTTGTTAATGCTGGCCATGCTCTCTGCAGCCTGTGGAGGGTGATAACCCAGCCATGAGAACACAACCCTCTGGCTCTGCCCTGCTCTCTCCGGCTGCAACCAGTCCAGGATCACCTGGGCCAGTTCAAATTGGGCATGGAAAGACCACAGGATGCTTCAGGTTAGCACTGCTTTGTATTCCCCTGTGCAGGAAAACTGCCAGGGGCAAGACAAAGTGTTTGCAGTCAGGCCTGGCCAAATATCCCCCAGTCTTCCTTCTTGGCATTGCACAGAAGCTTCCAGAGTACAGAATTTCATGTTTGATAACTCTGGAGTATTTTAAAACATGTGTCACAATAGTCAGCTTGAGCAGAGTGGAAGGGTTTCAGTATAATATAATTTGTCATTTTTAAAAAAGAAGTAAAGATCTGGTTTTTATTCAATGTTCTCCATAGAAAAAGCAGATTGGGCTTTTTCCCTGGTACAGAATGACCCCTAAGCACTACTGCTGTAGCATTTCTCTGCCTAAACTACAGTGGACACTGTGAGAAATGAGAAGTCTCTCTGGGGTACCCTCAGGCAGCCTTGTACCACTCTTGGGATAAATTTGTTTGTCCTGTTAATTGTGACTGGGTTATTGACACAGAGGTCTTTGGTAGCCGCCAGCAGAACTGTAGGTTTAGTTCTGATTTTTGCAGTTTATAGGACAAGTTATGTACTTCTTTGAGCTTACTAACATTTGGAGAGTAAGAAAATAACAAGACGTGTTTTATTGTAGTTGAAGCAGCTGTCTCATCTCAATTTCTCTAAAGGCAAGTTCAAATTTGAAGGGCAAAAGGAGGGTAATTCTCCAAATTCAAAGCATGATATTGACAACTCCAGTAGAAGGACTAAAATTGACATCCCAACAAGTATCTACAGCTCCATAAGGAACAGACTCTGCACAACAGTCTATAAATGCCCGCAGTGAAAGGTGGAGCAGCACAGTAGTGCTGTGGGTAAAGTTCTGGAGTTACTTGTGTGAACCTCCAGCTTTTTTCTTGGGAAGAAGGGTGTAAGCCTGAAGTTCTTTTTTTCTTTTTCCAGTGACAAGACTGGGAGTGAGGTGTTTCTTTTAATGGAAAGGGTTCTAGGAAAGATGTGAGATGACACAGATTTGAGAGAACATTTCTTTTTGGCAGAGAAGATGAGGAAGAAAAAAAGAGTAGCAGGGCTATATAAAGCATGCTAGAGAAAATCTGTGGTCTAGACATGGAATCTGAAAGGTTAGCCAAATTGTTTAAAAGAACAACTGACCAACCAAAGCCCACCGAGAAACAAAGCAAAAAGCGCAACTCCCCAAACTCCCCTTCCCCAAAAAGCCCAAAGCAAAAAACTCCAACAAAAAGAACACGTTCAAATGACAAAGCATCGTTGCCTTTCTGAGGTGTTTTGCTGAACCACCACAGCACCGTGAGGTGGGTACAGAGCACACGAGAGCAGCTTTTGAGCTGAACTGGCAGCAGAGAAATGCGCAGCGTTTGTTTCCCTGTGCGCTCGGCAGGGTGCAGTTCCGCCGAGCGCTGCTGGAGCAGCGGCTGCTGGAGAAGAGGCAGCTGGCCCTGCAGCGGGAGCGGCGGCAGCGGCGGCAGCAGCAGCGCCTGGAAGCGCTCCGGCAGCAGGTGGGCTGGGCCGGGCCGGGCTGGGCTGGGCTGCGCTGCGGGGCTTTCACACGGACACACTGCCAGCAACACGCTAGCAGTGCCGGGGCACGTAAAGAGAAAGAAAACAATCGTCAAAAGCAAATTAATGAACGATGTAAAAGGCGCTTCTGGTCTGACTAACAGTAATTCTGTCCTGTTATAAGCCCTGCGTGCTTTGTAGGTCTGACAACAGGAACATTATGACATTAAACTGTACTGTACGAGCTGTTGATATCTGAGAGGTGATAGGGCAGGTTTTTTCTAGGTTGGATGTGATTTTTCTTCTGTGATTTTCTTCTGGGTTTTGTTTATTTTAATAACCTTAAGTTTGCCTTGAGTCTTAGGCAAGATTTATGAGTAATTTATATTCTTTTTAAATTCTGAAAACTTGCACACTTTGGGTGACTTTTCTTCAGAGACATTTGACTCTCTGAAACTTTTGCACATTCCTTTTAAAAGGACACCTACAAAATGCTTACTAATGCTTGCTAATGTCATAGTAAAAAGTAGTTGCTAGGGTTATTTTTTTTTTCTACTGCTGACTTTTGAAAGAGTAATTTTGCCTTAATTTATATTTCTGTATATAATCTCCTTGTTTTTTCCTCCAAGGAGGCTGGTTGGTAGTCATGATCTATTGAGCTTTTCCCACCAACTGAATTCTCTTGCCAGAGTAGAAAATGCTTCTAGAAGGGCCTTTGCCTGTGATGGAGATGCTCCCACTTCATTATACTTCTCTGACCAACATTTATTCTCTGTTTCACACTAATGAAATGCTGCTTCATAAAGTATGTACATTGCTTGTATGGGAGGAAAAAGATCTTGAGTAAAGCAGCCTGTAGATTTAGGTAGCCTGTAAATACAAAGATGACATTTTATTAAAGAGATGGGTGAAAAAATTACTGTACACAATTTAAAGTTTTTTTTTTTTTCTGGTTTTAGCCATTCTTCAAATTGGCTTGTGACTTTAGTTATTTTGTTTGTGCATCTTTCTGTATTTTTCCAAAGTAGTATCAGCCTGTATCTGAATATTTTAACACAAAGAAAGTAAACAATGAAAAAAGATTAACTCTGGCACAATAGAGTGTCTTGGAGTCTTGGATACTGATCTGGCCACAGGAAATTACACAGTTAAAGCAGATGCACTTCAGGAATAAAACAGAGTTGTGTTATTTGGGACACATCACTCAATGTTGTTGACCATGACTCTGTAAAAATTGTGAACTATCACCCTGAATACCTTTGTTTCCACTGGAAGAAAGAGAAGTCTGGACTTCCAGGAATTGTGGGTATTGCAGAATTATGAGACTGCTGGATCCTTGTAGAGATTGGGTTGGACACTGGAGCTCGTGTCAGTGAGTGTTGGAGAGCTCAGGGTGCTGCTGCTTCTCTCTCACACATCCTTGGTGTGTCCAGGCTGCTTCTGCAGCTGAGACCCTGCGGTGCTGCTACGCTACAAAGACAGTGAATAATTGTGTTCTCAAAGGGTGTGTTACTGATAATGACTTGCTCTCCCCTTAGCTCTACACAGACAGAGTAATTGTTATTTTCATATTGTGTCTTTAGGTGGCTGTTGTTGCAAAATTAGATCCAGCCAGAGCAGTGGCTGACACGGTGGCATCAAAAGCTCGGATGGGCATTGGCACCCAGGAGGAGTTGGAGCTGCAGCAGCCCCTGTTCAGGCTGCACACGTACACTGAAGAGCAGGTGAGGGGCTCTAATGGTGCCGTGTGGGTTATTGTGTGCACTCGTGTCTCAGTGCTGACACAGCACAGTAACATTAATTGTATATCCTAAAGAGCTGCGTTAGCAGTACAGTATAGAATATAATGTGGCTAAGACAAACACATTAGGGGTGGGGCAAACCCTCTGACCCAGCACTGGGGATGGAGGAGCTCGAGAGGGGGCCCCAAAGGTCCATTCAGGTTCAGTGTGGGACTCCTGGCTCTTCAGAAGAGCATCTTCCCTTGCCACCACTGGAGAGAGAACACTGGGATAACTGGACTGTTGGGCAGTTCTGATGCTTGCTAGGCATTTTGAACAATCTGTTTGAAATTTTTGCAATTTAAAACTCGCCCATTTTACATTCTTATGCACTTATTCACAAGAGTGCTTCCTTTTCACCTCCCCCAGTCAGTAAAAGTTCTTCCACTGTACAAAAGGGCTGTGGTAAGCAATTATGGGCTATGCCTTTTTCTTGAAAGTTTATGCATAGTACAAATCTCTTCACGAGCTGAAAATCAGTGTCTTGACCATCTTTACACTATTTCTGGATTGAAGCTCAGTTGGGATGTGATATGCAGGGGCTAAAGGAAAAGAAACCAGTGAAGTGTAAATGAATCAGGAATTGAACTAACTGTACTTGTGTTTCAGGTCACTCGTGTTGCTGAGGAGGCTGCTGCCTCAATTTCAAATGCAATCAAGGAACATCTTGTTATCTTTAGATTCCAACACTGTTCCCTATCTGCCCAGTCAATGCATTTGCAGTTATTCCAACTCTGGAATTTGAAAATTATGTTTACAAAGAGAAGAGCTATGGTACAATTCTGTGGTGTAAAAGCTTTCTTTTGAACTGAATAAGATGAAATTTAACAATGTCTGTAGTTAAAGTTGTCCAGCACTTCCCAATTTAAGACATTTTAAAGCTTCTTAGTTTGGTAATGGCAAGATGTGGGTTTTGTTTTGTTATTAAAACTCCCCAAATCTGACCATTGTACAAGGTTCTGACAAGTCTTAACTTAAACATGCTCTGAACATGTGTATTTGGGGCCTATGCCTTAATTCTCAGCATGCTCTTTCTGTTTCAGCTCCAGGTAGGTTTGGTGCTGCTCAGGCTGCTGTATGTGATCCCTGCCCAGCACATCCCAGTGCTGCAGGGGCTGGGGGTCATGTTCCCAGTGCTGGGAACAGCAGCTCTTGGCTCTGGGGAGGTGATGCTGAACTGGAAGCAACGTGTTGCTTTTCCTTGTACTTCCCACTGCAGTCCCACTGCAGACCATGGAAGAGGGATTGGAAAGAGGCTTACAAATTTTGTCAGATAAACATTTGACAAATTTCAGAAGTAATTTGCCTGGGATTTATTGTTTTTCTGACAAATGGAAGTGGCACTGCCATGTAAGCACAAGGTGACACTGTGAGAAAAATCATAAAGGCATTTGAAGCACTTGGATTCTAAAGGAACACACAGGAGGAGATTGGAGTCTGTGCTGCACTTGGGGCTGTGTGCTCGGAGAATATGAGGGAAGGCAGCAGCTCCTCAGGGCAGTACTTTTTGGCTTCTATTGATCATTGCTGTGGTTTTTTTTCAGGTCATTTCTGACCCCAGACTCCGTGTCGAGCTAGCTCTCCGAGAAGCTGGACTGCATAAAACACTTTATGCAAGAGAGGTTTTGTCAAAACTTCCACCACCGAAGCTTCCAAGAAGAGACATGGCATCTACAGCTTTTGAAATGTAGAGCACCTCTCATCTGAGGGGCAGAGGAGCATCAGGGGTCTGCTCTGGCCCACAATGTGCAAACCTTAAATAAATTCTCTTTGGTTGTGTCCTAAAACTGCTCAGTTCCCTGTGTGTGCAGCCATTCTAAAGCACTCCAAGCCTTTCTGAGCTGGCTGCACCACATCACACCTGCCTCGTGCAGGTTTGGAGAGGCTGAGTGTGTCCTGGTGCAGTGTGATTGCCCATGCCCCTTCTGACTGGGAGCTGGGACACCTGTGCTTAAGGACTCCTACACACAGCACAGACCAATCTGATGTGCAGCACCCTGAATTCTTGGGATTTAATTGGCAGCAGGAGTCCAAAATAGCTTTGCACAGCAGTTACTTTAGATTTTGTTACATGAATAAATCCCACAATTTTCTTTCCAGGTTTCTTGAGAATTTGATTCTTTTAGTTATAAAATCTTCATTGCCATGAATGTTTCTAATATTCCTTGATTATGATAAGATGAAACTGAAATATTTTTGACTATATTTTGAAGGCAACTTGCTGCATCATATTTACTGCAAACCAGTCACACAAAAGCAGCCCTGCTTTGTGGGTTTGGCTGGGTAGGGGTGGAAGTTCAGAGCTCAGCTGTTTTTATGCCAGGGATGAAATGTGGGCAGTTCACTCTCAATCGTACTTTTATAAAGCCCGAGGAGAATCTCTCTGTGAAAATTAAGTTATTTGGTTTCAAGACTTACTTGTGAATTTTGGTAGTGAGAAAAGCGTCTTTAACGTTAACCTGAATATCAGGTCCTCAGCTGCCCACTGCTGGGTGTTGGGTGTCCCTCTTGTGCTCAAGCTCTGGCACGTGCCTGTTTGTGACATCATTAAATACTGTAGGAACAAAAATCTGAACGGCCTTTGTAACAGCAGTACCAATAACAGTCACAAGTATGGATTAATTTTTCACGCCATTTACTTAGGTTTTGTCTTTATGCCCAAAGCAAAGGGATCTCCTTCCTGGAAGAGTGCTGGGGACAGGAGTGACCTTAACAGGACAGTCCTTCACGAGGGCTGGAGCCAGGAGTGAGGAACCCGCAGCTCTCTTGCACAGACTTGCTGAATTTCGGTGCGGATTTGCGCAGTGCGCTTCCAGCCGCGCTGCAGGGCCGCGCTCTCCCGGTCCCCGGCGCGGGCTCCGTGTGCCGGGGCGGGCAGGTCCCGCAGCCCCGCTGCCGGCGCGGGGCCCGGCGCCTGTGGCCCGTGCTGTCACCGGCAGGCCCTGGGGAAGGACGCGGGGCCCGGCCCCAGGCGCTTGCGGATGAGGGCGGCGATCAGGCGCTGCGGCCGCTGCTGGTACTCCCACAGCACCTCGTGCGACGCGCGGATCTGGTCCCCCTCCAGCCGGTCCAGGAGCGCCACGCACACGACGGCGGCTGCCGAGGACGGAGCGCTGTCACCTCGGGCCCTCCCGGCCCGGTTCCCCC
>WEKY01011622.1:378603-398639 GCA_013390045.1 Picathartes gymnocephalus
CGGAGCGGGCCCTCCCGGCCGGCCCTCACCCTGCTCACGGCCGGAGCCGGAGCCGCGGCTCCGCTCCTCGGGCTCTGCCCCAGCACGGCCGGGACGGGCGTCAGGGGAGAAAGCTGCTTGTTTGTCCACAAACACTGCACGCTGCATGCACGCTGGGGTTTTATTGAGCTATAAAATTTGCTTTAGTGTCCTTTTCTAGATAAAATCATTAAGGATGTGTGTTTGGACTTCTGGCACCGAACAGGACCCTTAGAGGGGGTTAAGCTAGAGCATGGGGAGCAGGTGGAAGAGATGGGACTCACCTCTGAGGCCACACAGTCCACACAGGGCAGCAAATGCCGTGGACTCCATTTCAATATTCCTCACGCCGGCGTCATAAGCCCTCCTTAAGTACTCCAACTTCTTTTCACGGGAAAAAGAGCATAATGCACCATCTAATCTCCCCTGACCTGGAAAGGAAGCAGAGAACTGTCAGTGTTGGGCTTGCATGGGGTCACGGGGCACAAGGCGTAGGTGCAAATGGGAAGTCCAGCAGTGCCCACAAAGTTTTCCTGTGAGCAGCTGGTTAATTCGTATTCCCCTCAGTGTTAAAGCCAGCACTACGTGTCTCTGCATAGGGGAGAGAATGACGCAGGTTTCAGCATTGGTAAAAGGTCGAGTCAGCCCACAGGTGGGAGGTACCAGGGGATGCTGTGCTCTGTGGGACAGGCCATCGCTGCATATCAGCTGTGAAGGTCTGCCAGGTTAAATCCCAAAAATGCCAACTAACTGTAGAACAGACAGAATGGGAACACTGAGGAGAGGAAACCCCTTTACTGTGGATTTAATTTTTCTGCAGGGGCTGCTGCGGATGGAAGCTGGAGTTGCTTGCAGGGACATTCCTGGCACAGGTGGCACTGGTGCTGGCTGGGGAGCTGGTCCCAGGGCGCTGGTGCTCCCCTACTGCAGCTCCAGGTACTGCTGCAGGTGGGGCCAACACTGTGTTCAGTGTGGGCAGGTGTGGGCACCCATCCTGACCCTCCCCTCTAACCCCTCCAGGGCCTCTGGCTGTCCTGCTGTGTGCTCAGAGCAGACCTGTGCCCCATGCAGCTCCTCCTCTTACAGTGTCTGAAGGCTGTGGGGTAGGCAAAAGCTTACCTGTGGCTGAGCCAGCTTGGGACAACCCTTCAATTTATTGCTGGTCCTACTTTAATCCTCTCAAATGGCTTTTTGTTTAAATAAAACATGGACTTGAGCAATACACAGATGGCTGCATCTGCAAGCAGATCTAGAGGTTTATAAATAGTGCTCAGATTATTAATTCTTCATTTATTACATTTCATCTACTCTGTAATCAGCATTTAATTTTGCAAAGGAAATAGTTCCAGAGTAACCAAAGTTTGTTTATGGAAATCTCACAGGCAACCTAATGTTTTCCTAGTGTTTGGTGGCTCTGAAATGACAATCTTGCCGTAGGGGAACAGCTTGGTGGCAAACTCAGCAAGGTGCAAAGAGAGGTACTGTGTGTTCCAAGGGTGCCCCCTGCTCTGCCTGGACCCCCCAGCACCACGTGGGTCTCTGCCTGCAGCCCTCCTGGGGTTCCCTGGATTGGAAAGTCTTAGCATTAGGTGTGGTGAGGAAGGCCAGACACAGCTGTTTTTACCTTCGTAGAAGTCGTAGGTGCACATGGTATGGCCAATGAGCGTGGGGAAGTCGGGAATGTCCCTGCTGCAGGCGAGCAGTTCCTCGGCGAGGTCCTTGTCCAGCTCGGTGCTCCGTACCACCACGTCATCCAGCACCACCTGCTCAAAACGGGGCTGGAAGGAGGAGTCCACAGCCGTGTCCGTGATCACAACAGACCCAGGCTCGATCCCTGTGGAAATGGAAGCTGAGGCTGCCAGAGCTCATAATGTGTGTCCTGCTGCCAAACTTCAGCACAGTAGGAAAATCTCAATAGATCTACGTGTGCTTGCGGGGCTGTTCTTTTCAGCAAGTAAAGATGTCAGAGAATAATTGAAATTCATGAAGTAGCACAGATGTACAAATAAAATGTACAGAATCAGCACAAGAAAAGTGAGTGTAGGAATGTGCTGAGTGACAGGGTTTTAGCTGCTTCTGGCTTGCAGAGATCATGTCCCCCCTACCAGCTTGTGCAGGTATGAGCAGCACCACTGCCTCAGCCAGGGGCCATGGATTCATTTGGGTCACCACTAACCCATCTTTTCTGTTTGGAAAGTAACACATGGGTTGTAGTGGAATCAAGGCCTTCGTACACTCTGAGAATGTGCACTCTGCCAAGCCAGTCACTACAAGTTTTCTGGGTTTTAACCCAAAACAAAATGCTATGTTTGGTATTTAGAGACCTTACAAAATGCTAAAGTTCAGAACTGCATGACCTGCTGCTGAGAGTTCTTTTTAATAATAGCTGTTTTGATCTGAAGGAGGACCATGAATCACTTACCTAAGCCCCCAGAAGTACCGATGCGTATGATAGTAACGTCCCGGCATTTTGCATGGTGCAGCAGTTTGATCAGCTCATGAAGCATAATGGAAATGGAAGGGATGCCCATTCCATGCTGTTGGAAGGAGAGAAAAGAGAAATATCATGTGGCTGCAGCTGGTGACAGGTACATGACTGCAACGAGCTCATTGCTGACGATGCCAACAGCAATTTCTTTGAGGGGGTGGAGACGTCTTGGGGTCTTTTTAGCCTGTCCAGGTGAAGTGTCTAACCTCTTCTCCTCCCCTTGATGCTTTAAACGCTCTTCAAGTTAGCAGAGCTGGTGTTCATCCCTGGGGACCCTGTTCAGGCACACAGATGGTGCCTGTCCTTCAAGAAAGCTCCACAAATGCATCCCAACATCTGAATGTTCCGAGACCTTCCCGTGCACTGCCAATCCTTACACCATGTGTTGACTCGCACTTTGTTGTGTCCTGCTCATGCTCTGGGAGTTGTGAATTTCAGTGAGGACAACCTGAACCTTCACTTCTCTATGTGCTGGGCAGAAAGGACAATGGAAGGGTTTGTGTCCCCTGATGATGACAGCTTTCAGGGTCAGGTGTTTGCTGCGTGCCTTGCAGGCTGCCTGTCCCTCTTCCTGGCTCACATTCCCTGCCCTGCTGCCCTTCTGTCTCCAGCACCTGCCTGGCTACTGGCTCCCCACAGCTGGCACTGGCTTGTTCCCATCCTTCATGGACTGTGCAGGCCCACTGCCATCTCTGCTGCTGCTCCCCTGGGCTGGCAGATGTTCTGCAGGCCTGGAGCTGCCGGGACTTCTGCTGCATCTTCCCAGTGCTCCCTTGCTTGGTCATCTGTCTTCTGCTCCATTGCTAGACCAACATTCTTTTCTTAGCTTAACTTTTAAGTAAAAAGGGTGTTTGCTGTTGTGGGGTTTGTTTTTTCCTCTTGAAAATGCCTCACATTTTTTTGGTTTTGCTATCATCTTCAAAAACCTGAAGGAAGCACATATGGAAGCTCCATTGGTTATGGTACACAGCCAGTTTTTGTGTTGCTTTGTCTCCTTTCCCGTGTCTGTGAGACCAATGCTCTGTTTGCCTTGTATCATGTTTTAAATATGAAACCTTTCTGCATGTTGTTATTCTGGAACATCAGCCTGGCTTACTTGCCAATGCCTAAAAAATTTATTCTCATTGTAAATATTCAGAGCAGGAATCTGTGTTCCTGCCCCGGTATGTTTGAGCTCAGTTGTGTTTCTAAGCAACTTGCAGAAATGTGATGTTGGCAACTGCTCTGCGTGATGCTTCTCAGGGCGGCCGTGTGCTCTGCCCCATGTCCCCTTCAGCACTGGCCAAAGCTGGTGCAAGGCCCTGTGCTCAGTGAGGATTTGCTTCTGGCTGCGTCAATGCTGCTGCCACGCTGGGGAACAGCAAATCTTGTGGCAATTCTTCCCCTTGGATCCTCTCAGATGGATTCCCTTAGGCGTGATTCCCTTGGTCAGGATTGGTTTGGTTTTGTCAGAGCGATGAAACATGAGCTCTGTTGTGTGCGTGATTCCATCTCCTGTGAATCACATTTCAGACTAATCTTGTGCCTGAAGAAATGGCGTCGGGACCGAGCCTTTGGGTGTGAGTGCTCCCCAGCACAGCCTGTATTTGCTTTTCCTTTGTTCAGTGCCAAAAATCCTGCTCTAAAAGAATAATTAATAATAAGGCCAGGTTTTTGTTTTAGAGCTTATGTCACTGTAATACTCCCAATAGCATCGCATAGTTCATGTGTGATGAGAAGTGGTTTTGCCTCCCAAACTGAGCTGAGCAGAACATGTTAATGCGGCACTTTCCACCCAGAGAGTGCGGGTGCTGGGGAATGCTATTCAAATAGAAGCAGCTTTGCCGTGGCTCAGAGGTTGCACTGGTGGTACTGGCTGAACAGTGACAAGAGGAGAAAAGTCTGCTGGTGAGTGCTGGGGGAGTCAGAGGCACGTGAGGGAGAGCCAGGGCAGACAGACCCCGCAGTGTCCGGCTGTGGGACCCTGGCAGCAGCAGCCCCGGAGGTGGCGCCCCTCGGGTGCGGAACGGAACTCACGCTGACGGAGAGCACGGGCCCTGCCCGGTACATGGCGTAGCGGTCCGAGCCCGCGCAGATGTCAGCCACGTCCTCCCCGTCACCTGCCAGGCCCAGCTCCCGCTGCATGAACTGGGCAAACGCCCTCATCCTGTTCGGGCTGCCGCCGACACAGACAAACTGGAAATAAAATATCAAATGAAATATCAATGTGTAGGGACTTAGCTAGAGCAAGTACCACGAGTCAGCCTGAATGTGGTGGTGGTGGCTGCGCCAGGCACATCTTCCCAGAGACAGCAGCGGGATGCCACTTCCTCACCGTCAGTCACGGGACATTGGAACAACTGAGGGTCACAAAAGCAGGAGTTAACACGAAACCCAGGCTGTCACTCTGTCAGGGTGGTGACTACCCTGGGTCTGGGCAGCGGTATAGCTGCACATACTTGGATATCAGTCCTAGGCAAGAAAATCTAAAATAATTCAGCAAATTTAAGCTGTCAGTATCACTACCGATAGCAAAGCAAACCCTGATGCTGGAGGAACTCATTGGTTAATTTATTCTGTGAACAGTGCTGACTGCAATTAGTGGGCACTGCTGATGGCATAGAGGCCATAAAGTCAGGGAGAAAAAAGGACAAATTTCACATATTAAAGGAAAATATGCTCGCTGAAGGTAGGAGGAGGATGAGTGTGTAGCTGCCAGGGCAGTGCTGCTGATCCTGCTGCCAGGGCACAGGGCAGCAGGAGCCCACGCTGTGCCAGGCTGCTCCAGCCCTGGGCACCGAGGCTCTTCCCCCACACGACCCGGGAAAGGCTCCTGTTTGAAATGGAAGAGGATGCCATCGTGGCAACTCAGTTTTGATACCAGGTCTCAGTCAAAAATGACATGACATTCTCTTTCCTTTGTCTCTACTAGATGATGATCAAGATGCTTTGGAAAAATGCCCCCCCGTCTGTCCTCCAACATGGGGCCAATATAAAATCAGGTTTTACAGAGCTACAGGGTTTTAAAAGGATAATTTTCTGTTGCGATTTCTGCCCAAAACAAACAAGGACAGACAACCTCTTTGCCCAGCCTCCTGCCTTGGCTGCTGAGTCCCTTAGCTGAGCAGCCAGACCCTGCCCCATGGAAGCCTCGGCAGCAGCGGGGCCCTGGCATGGGCTGGTGGTGCCATGGGATGCACAGCTGGAGAGCCTGTTCAGGGGGGAGCTGCTGCCTTGCTTTTGGACCTGCTCTTTACCTTTATGTCCCCAAACATCGCTGGCAAGTTGTGTGTCTTCGTTCCCAAGTCCAAGTGGTACAGGACGTCCTCCTCCATCAAGTCCAAGTGTGGGTTTTTAACAAGGACAAGCCCACTCCTGCAGGGGGACAGTGAGGAGATGAGTTGGGGCACCAGGCAGTGCCCCCAGGGAGGGAGGGCAGAAGTGGGGCACAGGGCAGCCTGGAAGCTCCACGAAGGTACACACAGCCCTGTGTTAGAAAAGGGATGGGACAGGGCCAAGGGATGAGCCAGCTGTGTGTGGTGTCTGGACCAGCTGTCTTTCTGCTCCAGGTAACCTCTTTGACATGTCTGTTATTATATCTGTGTATTTGGCAAAAACGTGTCTCAGTATTTATCAGTTTTGTCAATGGCAACCTTCATAGGGTGAACCTTCATGGCTCTTTCCTTCATAGGGTTTTGCCAGCAATGTCCAGGGGCGATGTGCTGTGCTATTTTCTATGTGACAGTTTATTAATCTCTTAGCAAATCAGGATTTCACACTTGTCCCAAATAACTGCCTGGCAGGGTGAGTGCAGATCCTGCAGGCAGCCAGAGGCCAGCTTGCTGTCCCTTTCCACCTGCTGTAAGAGATGGGAAGCAACTAACAATGCAGGTTAATTTTATAAATGAGGCTTAAATGAAACCCAGAGAACATTTTTTTTTATAAAACAAACTCAAATGTTCCCCTGTTACTCACCCTGAGTAACCTGTTGTTTCGGTCATAGCAGCTCCACCAGAGTCAGCTGAAAGTGATCCCCTGCCAAAAAGGTAAGGAAAACACTCCCTGTGTCCTCAGCTGTCGAAGTTTAGAGCTCAGAAGAAGTTTCAAGGGCCTCTGCAGGGGGTTAAATACCTCCCGTGCTCTGTGCAGCTCCCAAGGTCAGCAGTGGCCAGTCCCCCTCTCTCTGCCTGTGTTCACTCAGGTGCCAAGGTCCCTCCCTGGCTGGCACGGTTCCTCCCAGACTGGCTTTTTGGGCAGGTGCGTCACCAATAACCTTGACTGGCGGCCCTAGGGCCGGGGCTGGTGACCTGCGGGCCCTCTGGCCAGTGACCTTGTGCCCTCTGACTGCTGGGGTGGGCACCGGGCACGTGGCTGCACATGTGCACCCCAGGGAGGTGGGTTTGTGATTAGGTAATTAATTACTGGGTAAAAGCACATCGTGTGGGGCACACTTGCACACTGCATTCAGGCAGTAAAAGGGTCCTGCTTCCCTAAGGGGGAGGGATGGGAGTTGTTTTAACTGAGGCAGCCTTTCCCTGAGCAAATGCCCATTTTGCTACCCATTGGAACCCTGCAAAACCCTGTATAAAAATAAATAAACATTGCAATCCAGCAGCCTGGGAACATGTAAATTGGGTACCTTGCCCCAGATAGGGTCAGAATAGCTCTGAGAAGGGGAAGGAGCAGAGCTCTCAGGGATATTTCAGGCTTGCTGGAGTCATACCAAAAGCAGGCTGGAAGGATTTCTCTGCTCTGATGAAGTTCTCCCTCCCTGGATGCTGTTCACATATGCCCGCCAAAAATGACTTATTACTGACGCTCGACAGCACTCCTGGAGAATAAGGATTTGGAGACTCTTTTTTCTGTTTCAGAAAGCACCAGATTTCTGTGAGGGGCACAGGAAAAGTTTCCTGAGGGCTGCACACACCTTCTGGCTGCTGAAGTCACTTGGTGTGATCGCTGTGGTTTCAGGCACACCGAGGATTGCGCCGTGGGCTCCGTGCAGAGCTTCCAGTCGTGTCCAGTGAGAGTTACCTGATCTGGGGAATAGAAGCAGGTTTGCTGCTGTTTGCCACAGGCAGCTGGGAATGCTTTGGGGGAGGTGAGACCAGGCTGAGGCTTCCTGTGGATTCTCCTCCTGCTCTGGTCTTGTTTGGTGGAGGAACATGAGGCCCTGGCTAAGCACAGCTAAGCAAGGCTTTCATCAGGGAGTGAGGGTTCAGCAGAATGGTGGATGAATGGGTGGCAGGTAGACAGACAGCTGGACACCTGAGTGACCCTGCGGCAGGGCACGAGTGTTCCCATGCACTGCCCAGACTGCCTGGGCTGGTAAAGGCAGTACTTCCATTCTCCCCTTTCTCTGCCTGCCTTCCATGGCAGAGTATTTCTGGGCATACCTACAAGGGTCCACACCTGCACGGTTCAAGCCATCCCACGATAAAACAATTTTCCTGAGCACATGGACAACTTCTTAAATATTTTCTTACGAAAAATAGTGTTCCAGCACAGCCAGCTGGGACATCCCTTCCTGATGGTCAGCAAAACCCCTGCCCTGCCCTACTGCAGCCTCTGCCCCTGGTGTGCTCGGTCCCAGGCAGGGACCTCCCCTGTGCTGGCAAAAGGGGCAAGATTTTGGAGGTGACCCTGCTGAGTGAGCAGGGACAGAGTCTCCTGGAGCCACATCCCTATCTGGAATGGCAGGCTGAGAACTGGTAGGCAAGAAATGTTCCTGCATTGTTTGTCCCTGCTGTGCCCAAGGTAAAAGAAATCAGCATGTTCTGTTTACTTAAACACGATTGCACCAAGGGAAACGGTTGTATTGAGCTTTTGGCTTCCCAGAAGTGACATTGAAGAGAAGGGACAACAGCCACCACCGTGGCCATACAGCTTTCAGGGCCTGTCTGGCCCAGGTCAGCTCCCTGCCTGGCCAGTATGAGAAGTCTCTCACCTTTGGTTCCTTCATCTGTGATTATTTTTCCCATGGTTGTTCTTCTTTGGGATGGCTTTCAGTAAATCCCAAACTGAAGTGGCTGGTTTTTTCCTACCTCTCCTGCTTGACATCGCAGAGGCTGCAGAATAGAATAGAATAGAATAGAATAACGGACTAGGATAGGATAAAATACTGAAATAAAATGCTTTCAGTTGAAAGGAACCTGCAGTGCTGATCTAGCCAAGCTGCATGCCTGTTTCTGTTCCTCGAGGCCGCATGGGGAAGTGGGGATGGTGAGAAGCAAAGAGCACTGCCCCAAGGGAGTGTCTGTTCGTGCCCGATTCAGAGCTAAATCCAGCCTCTCCAAGTGCCAGGCAGTGGAGCTGTTACCATATGTGCTAGGGGATGACAAATAAAGCACGATGAAGAATACGGCACAGTAACATATGGCACTGTAGACAGGCTCTCGGCAAGGGAAGAGCTGGGGAGAGCCAGCGCTCCCGCTCCCATCCGACAGCTCTTGTCATGTTAAATGCTATTTTAGAATAGGCAGCCATGGCAGCCTGTGCACGGCAGGGAGCTCACACCCGCCGTGTCCTGCCACGGCTCTGCAGCCTTGCTCCCAACGAGCCCTAGCAGCTCCTTCTCCACTCGGCTCGTCTCTGCCTTCCATCCCGCGGTGCTGCTGCTGCTGCTGCAGCTCCCTGGAGCTGCTGCTGGATGAGATATTCCAGCAGCCTGGAGCTCAGCCCTGTCTGTGGCCGCCAGCTCTGGCTGGGCCGGAGGAACAGGTGGTGCCCGTTGCAGGAGTGAGCTCCTCCACCGCCACCCCGGCAGGGCATGTGAGCCTGTGCTCAGCCGCAGAGCTCTGCCTCGATAGCAGAGAGCTGGTGAACATTCACAGTCCCAGGGATGTCTTGTGCATTCCTCTGGTGATGATTCCTGGCAGTCGGCATAAGGGAGCAGCAGAAGCACCGGGGAGTGTTTTACCTGACAGGAGGAAGGCCGTGAGCCAGCAGCACAAAGATTTCCTGCTCCCCTTACCCACCCTGTGCTGCGGAGCCAGAAAGGGGAATGCAGGGAGCAAAATGTGTATTTTTATCAGCTGTTTGCTCTGGCTCCATGTTTTGCCTTGTTTATTATTGGTATAAAGCTGCTCTTGGCATTGGGAACAGTCAGTAAAACACTCTCCAAAGGAACCAGGCTCCATAAACCCTCGGGGCACGCAAGTAACTGCAGCTTGTCAGGACATGTTTCCCCTGAGGGGAAGCACTGCCACAAAGCCATTTATTTCAGGCAGAAATCAGCTGCCTGACCTGTGTCACTATTCAGGATTTATTAGGGGGCTGCTGATCTGCCAGTCCTGTGTGGCTCCACAAGGCAGAGAGCGCTGCCACTCCACTGCGGGAATGTTCCTTAGAGCTGTGAACAAGTCACTTTTCCCACCATCCCCTCTCTGCAGCCTTGCCCATGGCAGGTGGGATTCACCCTGGGAACAGGCAGGGATCTGCCTGCCCTGCCCTAGTGCTGCCAGGGCAGGCAGGGGGGCTGTGCCCATGCTCTGGGCGTCCAGAATGTGCCCAGAATGTGAGAACACAAGGGTGGCAGCCACGCACATCTGCCCTTGCAGGTTCAAGGAGCACCAGGCTGGCCCTACACATGCCTTGGGAAAAGGGCTCTGCTTCATTTTAAACCCAGTTTCTGGCTGGGATTGGTGCTGGTTTGCTGCTGACTTGCTGCAGGAGCAGGGGTCCTGCCCTGGCTCTGCCTGGCTCCCACATGGATTGCTGCTGCCCATCCTGGACAGACTCCTTCCCTGGCCCCACATGAATCCACTTCAGCAGAAAATGTTGCTTCTGGCATCTTGCTTCTCCCAAGGCTGAGTTCCTTTCGTGCCTCCAGGAAGGATGAAACTGAAATGAGAAGGAAGATGAATAGTAGGACAGTTTGGCAGCAGGAACCTCTCATCCACTCTGGGGTAGGTTCCCCCTTGATTTTCTCCATGCTGCCTTTTGTTCCCTTCACACTGCAGGGATGGGTGAGCTGCTCCAACCCTTCCCACCCCACAGGGATCAGTGAGCTCTTACCTGCTGGGAGTACCCACAGAGGTTTGTGTAAGTGTCCAGTTTGCTGAGACGGAGCAGGGACATGGCTCTGGAGTCCGGCTGTGCTGGGAGCAGGCACAGAATCGGCAGTGGAAGCTGCAAGCCCCTCTCTGCTTGCTCCCTTCCTGCCCCGTGCTTCTCTGCTCTCCGGGCTTGGAATCCAGATGGTGCCTCATTTTTTCCCCTTTTTCTTTTCTTTTTCTTGCATGGGTATTTTTATCCTCTCGTCTTTGGCTCCTTGGGCTTGTGGGTGCCTGTTGCAGCCGCCGGTGCCTGTGGGCGCGGTCAGGAGCGAGGGCTGGGAGGAGATTTCAGCCGCAATAAGGCAAATGACGCAAGGCCCAAGCACGGTTCATAAAGCCATGCTGCTTGTTCACATCTCAGAAACAGGACAAGGAACAACTTCCTCCAATCAGGCAGCACGTGGGGGTTAGGGTGGCTGAGCCCCAGCCCTGTGCCCCCCAAAGCTGCCCTCCTGCCCGTATGCCCCACGCTGGTGGAGTGCCCGCAGCTGGTGCAGGGCTGGAGCATGGCATGAGGTGGTCCTTGGCCCTGGCAGCGTGGTGGTCTTGGTGGTAGCTGCTGCTAACCTCACGTGCTGGATTTGTCAGGATCTGAGCTCACTGAGCACGGCTGTTCAGACACTTTCCTGCACTCCATGGGGGATATGGGGCTTCCACGCAGGGGCAGAGTTACACTGGCCCCACTATTTCAAAAGGAAACATTCAGACCCTACTTTATCCAGTTATTGAGATGGAAACAGCTAAGGGAATAAATGCTCGTTCCAGAGGAGGGCCTTAGTTCTGCTGGTGCTGGCTCTGCATTTCAGTGCCCCGTGGAGATACATGGAAGACCCAGCAAAGCCACCCCTGCCTTTCCTCCCTCTTCCCTGCACCTAGGTAAACCAAGCAGGCTTGAAGCCTGGGTTTTTTCCTTTGTCAAATAATTCTTTTCCTTTTCCCTATATTTATCATATTTTCTGTCTCCATGTCCTTTCTCCTTCTCCTCCAGGAAGGCTGGAGAGGGAGAGTTTGTCCTGCACCCCTTGCTGACCTGCTGTCCTGCTGAACCAAGATGGGAGCCTGAGCCCCCAGGCACTGGGCCAGCACTGGGCAGGCAGATACCATGGACAGGTGGGAGAAGCATGATAGGGGTTAAAAATAATCACATGAAAATCAAAGTGGTTTCTTGCAGCCTTCAAGACATATCCCTGCTTTTCTCTGCAACTCTGAGGACCAAGGACCTTGATGCAAGTAATGGATCTGGCAGCTTCAGGCTTCACCAAGGTTTTTAAGGTTTAAAACCACCATGCTCAGGTGTGCACACCTTGGGGCAGGGCTGGGTGGGATGGTGCTGCTGGCTGTGCTGCCAGAGGAGATGCTCAGCAGGAGCATCTCTGTGCTGGGCCCCCGTGCTGGGCTGAGGGGTCCTGTGGGTGCCCAGTGGGTACTGAGGGGCACAGGGTGGCAGGACAGCCCAGCCCCTTCCTTAGCCTGCGAGTGGTGGTACTGTCCCACTGCTTGATGCCAGAGCTGTCCTAGCTACGCTGCATTTCTAATGTGCAAGAACAGTCTGCATTTTCCTTGTGTGGAAAGGTCGGGGTCAGAAGCAAAGCCCAGCAGTGGAAGGCAGGCCTCTCTAGCCCACCGGTGTGCAGAGTGAAGAGAAATTCTAAAATACCTTAATTGTGATTTAAATTACAGGCACAGAGCATTAATCTCTGTCAGAAAAAGCACAGGGCTTATCTGGAGCACATAAACCTCTGCCCATCTGCAGTCCTGCTGAACCAACATGGGAGCCTGAGGATGTGCAGTGCTGCACGCAGGGAGCGGGCAGGGGTCCCCTGAAGGGATCCCCTTCAGATCCCAGGCCCCTCCTGGCCCTGGGAGGCTCCGAGTGGATGTCGATGTGTCCCAGAGCCGGGCACTTGGAGGGGAGGCAGCTGCTCTCACCCCATCCCTCCTGCCCATTCCGTGGTGCCCAGCCCCAGCACCGACTGTGGCAGCAATTCCTGCGGTGCCTGACTGAGTGCCCAGGGAAAAGCAATGGCTAACGAGGGAATTAATGACAGATTCTGCATCCTGTTCGCCAGGAATTAATTTTCAGAGAAAATTTCCCAGTGCCTTTCAGCATCACCGGCTCGAGGCTGGAAGGAAGGAGACAGGTGCCACCTTGTGTGGAAACCTTTCTCCATGCAGCGGGCACAGACAGAATTCCTTTCCCCCTTTTCTTTTTGGTGGCGTCATTGCAAACTCCTCCCAGGGGCAGGATGCAGCCAGCCCTAGCACAGCCCCTGCCAGCTGTTTAAAAGCGCTCAGCAACACGGAGCCCTCACAGAGGTGGTGACGGAGGACGCAGCTCTCTCAGTTACAGCATGTGAAACCCCAAGGAACAGGAGGGGGTGAGAGGATGGACACAACCTGGGAACGTGTGCTGGCAGCCCAGAGACCCCCCCGTGTCCTGGGCTGATCCCCCACTGTGGGCAGCAGAGGAGGGGGGGGACTCTGCCCCCCTACCCCACTCAGGTGAGACCCCACCTGCAGAGCTGCCCTAGCCCTGGGGCCCAACAGCAGGACATGGAGCTGCTGGAGGGAGTCCAGAGGAGGCCATGGAGATGCTCCAAGGGGTGCAGCCCCTCTGCTCTGGGGCCAGCCTGGGAGAGCTGGGAGTGTTCACCTGCAGAAAGGAAAGCTCCAGGGAGACCTCAGAGCCCTTTCCAGGGCCTAAAGGGCCTTCAAGAGAGCTGGGGACAAACTTTTTAGCAGAGCCTGTAGTAGTAGGACAAGGTGTAAACTAGAAGAGGGGAGAGAGAGATTTAGATTAGAGATTAGAAAGAATTTCTTGGCTGGGAGGCTGGTGAGGCCCTGGCACAGGCTGCTCATGGGAGCTGTGGCTGCCCATCCCTGGAAATGTTCACACAGCAGCTTGTCCCTGCTTCCCATCCCCTCTTGCAGGTCTCCCTGTGCTCTGGAGCTGAGCAGTGGCAGCAGCACCCTGCTATGCGCCACATTGCATTCCAGCCATAGTTTCTCCCACAGGAGAATTGTGCTCCCAGAAAGGACCCTGCAGATTAGCAGGCAGCTGGGTCGTGCTGGGCTTACCCAGGGAGAGGGACATGAGTCAGGCTGTACCCTCAGTCATGCCAGCCACAGAAGAGCTGAAGAAATCCGGGCCCTCCCAAAGTGGTTTATTTAAATACAACAGCACCTCATGGCACACACTGGCTGTGCTGGGCTGTCTGCCCTCTGATACATTGCTGGGTTATTTCTGTCACCTCCAGTATTGACAGACATTCTCCCTCTGTCCCTTTCCAGCTGTCCAGAAGCATCACAGTGAGCAGCCTTCAGTTCCCTGTCCTGAGTCAGATGATGAATTACTTGTCTTCCCCTAACCAATCCCTTAATCAGCTATTGGAGAGGAAAATAAACTTGATGACTGGCTTTAGGAGAACAAAATGATGAGAACTGTCCTCACTGTGGCTGGTGTTCCCTCAGCCTGTCCTCCCTATCAGCTGCTCTGACCCCACTCCTTGTGCTATGGAGGCATCAGAGTCCTGGTCTCTGCTGGAAGGTGTCAGGCTGGGACCACACATCCAGCACGTCTTCTCCCTCCTGGGTGTGCAGTCCACTCCTTTCCCCTGTGTCTGCTCTCAGGATAGAGGAGCACCTGTCAAGGCTGCTTCAGAGTACTTCATATTGTTCTCCAGCCCAGAGCCTGGCCACTGTCTCCAAGAAGAAGCAGCCTGTCACGGAGAGGTGCAGGTGATGAGACCCTCCTGAGCCTATGTGAGGTGGGGAGAAGAAGATGCTGGTGGCTGAGATGGCTGCTGGCCCCTGCTTTGCTCCTGCAGAGGTGAGGGCTCCCTTGGTTCAACCCCAGGGAGAGAGATCTGGAGACTGGCTCAAAAATCTGCAGGTTTAAAAAATGGGAATTTTTTCTGTATTGTCTAACTGAGCCTTTGGGGTTTGCATCTCTAGCTGCTTGCTGTGGCCCTAGGGGTCAGAAGCATCTCTTCTTGTTCTGCACAGCCCCTGAAGTGTCCAGTGTGTCCAGGACCTGTAATTTTGGGATGGATGGCCTTATGCCAGTGGGGCCAGGCTGGGAGCCACTGCTGTCCTTCTCCTGTGCCCTGGTGCGGGTGGATCGAACAAGCTCTCTGAGGTTACTGTAGCAAAGGGTTGATAGAACAGGAGCAGGAAGAAGAGACTCCTTGGTAACAGCTGAAGGTGCTTTTGGCTTTTTCAAAAGCCAGGAACATCTTTATTAGGTGGCTGTGGGGCTGGGGCTTTCTGCTTCCGAGTCCTCTGGTCCTACTCCCTGCTGGAAGCAGGAGCATCCCTGGGCAGCCTGGCACGGCGGTCTCCGAGGAGGGGGTGAGGGACAGGGCCACCTGCGGCTCCATGTGGGCACAGTGGGCTGTGCTTCCTCTCCACCTTTCCTTTCGGGCCGGTTCTGCGGGCTGACTGCCCGCAGGAGCGTCCAAACACACGCCCTGGCACAGGCAGGATTGAACCAGGCACTTTGAACCACCCTCTCCGGCTGCTGCCTGTGACTGGAGCCGTGGCAGGCTGGTGCCCGAGCCTCGTCCTTCTCCTCCTTCCTGTCTCCCCCAGCACATGAAACCACTACAACCAGGTTCGACAAACTCTCCACCGCCCTTCGTGTCCCGCACTCTCTGGGTGCAGCCAACACCAGGAGTCCTCCCGGAGCTCCAGTGGGATGTGCCGGTGCCGGTGCTGCCGGTGCTGCCGGCTCTCCCCGGCCACCCCCGAGCTCCTGCTGGCCCAGTGCTGCACAGCCGGGGACAGCGTCCGCTCCTGGCACGGCCCCGGAGCGAGCGCACGAAGGCTTTGGGAGCCTGCAGCTGGGCCTGGCAAGGGACACGAACAACATGTGTTGCAAGCCCTGGAACTTAAATATTTTGCTGCTATAAATGTTAGCAACGAGAGCTCTCGTTACATTTAAATGCCAGATGACAGAAGCAGAGGCCAAAAAAAGCTCCTTCCCAGCCAAGCAGAAGGAGAGGGGGCGACTGTGCCAGCAGGGCCGGCGGGACGCGGGGCCGGCACTGGGGACACCCACCGTGGGCAAGAGCGGGCACGGGGGGCGGCCTGGCTGTGGTGCCTCGGTGGAAAAGGCACTGCTGGTGCATTGTCAGCATGACAAGCATGGCACCGAGCAGGGCACTGCGAGGGGCACTGAGCTGGGCATCGAGTGTGTCACCAGCACCCAGTGTCCGCGGAGCCGCGCTGGCGGCCGAAGGGAGAGCTCCTCCGCACCCGGCTTTGGCCTTTGAAATGGAAATGAGCTTGCCAGCATTTCCACTCTGAACCCCGGTGACGGTGACTCCGTTGGGAGCGTTCCCATGGGCGGAACCTTGGCCTGCAAAGGCTCCCCCCCTCAGCTGGGGAGTAGTTTTCATCGTTTATGTTTCGGTATAATTTCAATAGATTCCAGTTGGCTGTTCCTGAATAACACCCAGAGCAGAAAGGAACTGTGCAGCCCTGTGAAGTGAATCTTTGCAATTACAGAATTTGAGCACTTTTTGGTGGGTGTTTTGCTGAAAACAAAGCACTGCATGTGATGGGCTTGGAAAGCACAGGACTAATTACCAGTGCTATTTAAAAAAAATGGCATGAAAATGGGTTATGCTGCTAATGCTGATGCAAGACCATGGTCTGCTTAATTTAATAATACTGTGTAATTTGTGTAAAACCAAATTGGTAGCAATTACACATTATTGTTAATTACTTGGAGCTGGGTTCTCCTTTCTGTGCTTACGCGGAATTGCACCTGGCTGCCCAACGCCCCAAAGGCCATGGGGTTTGTGATGTAAAGATGCACACGAGGTAAGGAGAACTGTGGGAGGTGCTCAGGGTGAGGCCCTCTGCAGAGCTGCTGGGACAGCAGGCATGCCTCTGTCCTGTCCTTATGCTCATGGAGTCTCCTGGGGGAGTCTGGGAGCTCTGCATGCCATGGAGGTGTTGGGACCAGCCTCACCGGCTGCTCCAGCAGTCCCAACACGGCTCCTTCTGTGACTCACGCCTGACTCACAGACGCCTGATGAAATACATGTACTCCCAGTCACATTTATCACAGCTAAATATTAGAACAAGCTCTTTAATTTCAAACCCGAGTGCTTCCTGGGGTTTTCTCAGCAGCTGTGCTCGGGCCAGTTGCTGTGCTGGGAGGGGGGTGATGCAACTTCTCTACGTTGCAACTGCCAGGTTTGCTTGTTTGCATGCATATATACAGATATATATTTAGAAATTTCCTCAAGGCAGAAGAAAATAATTCATGACAAGCAGCAGCTTGGAAGGTCACCTGGGTTATTATTTTTCTACTGCAGCTCACCTTGAGCATATAAGCAAAGTCTTTATGTGCTGATTTTAATAATGCTGAAGAGTTATAAACCTCAGCAGCTCTGAAGGCAATTATCAGGTTGGCTTTGTCATGCACAGCCTCATTTTGTGTGCTGCAGCAAAATTATATTTTCCTGAGTATTTTAGAAGGAATAGCAGTGTTTGTTAGTGGTGTTCTTTTGCTGCTGGGCTCCGCCTGTCCCCAGGGCCCTCCCCGTGTGGTGCTGCTGGCCTGGGCCAGACCCCCAGCCCTGCCTGCTCCCCTCTGTAGGTCTGGGACAGCACTCACCGCTCTGCAGAGCTTGAAAAGGCACAGGAGTCTAAAGGGAGATGGTTTTACCAAATGAGGGGCCTGGTCTGGGCTCCAGCAGCCCCCACTTTGAAACATTTCCTCCATGGCATCTTTCAGCTGTGTGAGCTGTTTCTACACTCCCAGAGCATTGCAAAGTGGTCTGACTTGAAATCCCAGCTGCTCCAAAGAGAGGCAGAATTTATGAAGAACCAAGGCAGTTCAAGTTACCATGGAAATTGTTTCAAACCAGAGAAGCCCAATTTTGCTATACTTGCTGTCTTGGGAGAGTTTTCTGTGTGGAAGGATGACAGGGTGAACCTGCCCCATAGATCAAGGTATGCTCTATGTGCATTGTGTTCCAGGGCCCACAGACTTCTGAAGACTGTGGTATTTACATAACATTAATGTGTTTATTCTGATGTCTGGGGGTGGCAATTTGTGCCCACAGTGCTCCTTTCACATGGACATGCCATTATTACACTTGATTAATGCAAACATTGTCTGGGAAGAAGTTCTAGACTGTTCCCCAGCACAGAAAGAGTCACACGAGGTTCTCCTGTTGGGAACTAGAAGACCCCAAATTTAATCACACTCTGCTCCTTGCAAAGCTGTGCAAAGTCAGCTGTGTATGGATACCCCCATGAAATCCACCCCACCTTTCCTTGGAGGACTGTAAAATACCTGACAAGCCAGATGCTTTACTACCCTCACTGTGTCAGCATGGCATCTGAGGCACAGAGACAACCCTGTGATCCTCCCCAAATCTCAGAACTGGCACTTCTGAGATAGCATTGCCAGCCACTAACCCAAACACTTTGTCATGATATCCCTCTCAGACTGCAGCCCTGGTTTTCCCACCAAATCGTGTTATTACAGATAAAACTCTACTTACAGCTGGAATTTCCTATTAACAATCATGTTACTTATAGAAAAGATAATTGAAAAAACCCTGCACTGTTTGCAAAGCAAATTTATTTGTAAGGATGCTTATGATGATAAATAAGAAGTGGCATTCAAAAGAACAGAAAAATAGCCCTGTTTATAGATTATGCTGAGATTACTTCAGTAATTTAATTCTTCCCTCTGCTTCACTATTAATTAGAAATCAGTGGCATGTAAACTGTACATGATCCAGCTACAGGAGGCTGTGGGCAGGAGCTGCCCAATTCCAGTTCCCAGCACTGGTTCCCGCCGTGGCTGCGAGTGAGCACTTAGCAACAGCTGTCCCTTGGTGAGCCATGCGTGGGTTACTCAATGACAGGTTCCAAAATTCATATTCCTCTACCAGATGTAAAGTAGAAACTTTTTCATGCAAAGTGCTTCTAACCCATGTGGCTCCTCGTGTCTCCTGGGAACCCTGCAGGCATTAGTGAGGAGTGGCTCTCAGCCCAGCAGTGTCACCCTTTCCTGGGAGCTCGGATAACCACATGGGCTACTACTGTCAAAAGTGCTTTAGGCTGCAAATAAGCAGGTGGGTGTTCAGAAGTGTTGGCTGCCAACACCACCTGTGGGGCCTCAAGGGAAACTTGGCACTTCTGGAAATGTAGCTGTTTGATTAAATTTTGAAAAGCTGTATTAGATACCCAACCTTTAGTCTTCTCTTTTGGAAAATGGTCCTTGTTAGAGCTGTATTTTCTCCCAAGGAACACCTACACATGAGCTACTTGAATGTCACATTCAGCTACTTGGCAGTACACTGTGGAAAATCACCGGCCTTGTGCTGTTGAGCCAAATGTAGACCTATTTGTATTTTTAAGGGAATTAGTATTCTTTTCTCTGTTAAAAACATTCCTATTACTCATAGTGAGTCAAATCCTGGCCCCATTGGGGCAGTGGTGCATAAATGGGCTGCATGCACAAAGGAGCTTCATTGGGAGCACTTTCCAAACCCTCCATCCACCTGCCTCTTCCCGAGGGAACGAGCATTCTCCTCCTGCCCTGGCACCACAACTGTGATTGCTGTCCCAGCCTGACTCGTGCTGTGTCTCCATGTCTCCTGTTTTGCTCCTCTTTCCTCAACTCCTGTCTTGCAGATGCTCATGTCGCTCTCGGAAAGTGTTGCATATGATTTTGGGGAATTAATTCAGGTGGATGAGGAGGGTTAAAACTTCAAGATGAAGGAAGACACCTTCAACCTTAAAAATTATGATGTGACAGTAACTACTTTATGAATAATTTGATGTGAAAATTGGAGTCAGATCATTCTTTTTATAAAATTAAGCACATCAGTCTTGTACCAGGATATTTGCAGTCTGGCTCAGCCATGGGAGACACCTCTGAGGTGCTGTGTCCTGTTCTGGCTCCTCAGCACAGCAGGGACAGGGAGCTCCTGGAGCTGAGGAAGGGCTGGAGCATCTCCGTGCCCAGGAGAGGCTGAGGGAGCTGGGGCTGCTCATCCTCGAGAGGGGACACAGCTGAGAGGGGCCCTCGGCCCTGGGTGTCCCCGGGTGTCCCTGTGTCCCCCCGTGTGTCCCTGCGTGTCCCCGTGTGCAGGGAGGGCTCAGGGCAGGGCCCAGCAGTGGCACCAGAGGGACGGGCAGGGACTGATCCCAGGAATTCCCCCTGCACACGAGGCAGAACTTCTGCCCTGGGCAGCGCCCAGCCCAGAGCAGAGCCCAGAGAGGGCTGGAGTCTCCTTCCGGGGATATTCCAGATCCATGGCACACGCTGCTGTGCCCTGTGCCCTGGGATGGCCCTGCTGGGCAGGGACGTGGCACCAGGGACCCACGGGCTCCTTCCAGCCTGACCCCGCCGGCATTCAGGGAGTCTGGCTGCCTACAGTTCCTGGACGCTTATGTCCCTCATTCCCGGTGCTCGGGACGGGATTTCGGTTCCCCGAGCCCGGGCCCGAACCCGAACCCGA
>WEKY01011622.1:398881-419104 GCA_013390045.1 Picathartes gymnocephalus
CGGCCCGAGCGGGGCAGCGCCGCAGCACGGCCACCTCCGTCCCGCCGGCCCAGCGGGTGAGTCCCGGCCGCCGGAGCAGGTCTATCCCGCCACCCGGGCGGGTTCGCTGGGGGCGGCGCCCCGGGGGTCCCCGGCTCCGAGCGGGGGGCGCACAAAGGCCCCGCGGTGCCCCGGCCGCGTTCGGAGGGTGCAGCATCGCTGCGGTGCCGCGGGGAGGGCAGGGCTGCGGCTTTCCCTTTTCTCTGCTTTCTATTAACTTGTGGTGGTTTTGGCTGGGGTAGGGTTGATTTCCTCCGCGGTGGGAGCCGTGGGGCTGCGTGGAGCTTGCCCGGGCTGGGGGCGCGGGGCGCTGCCGGAGCGCGGTGAGCTCCCCGTGGGTGTGCTGGCGCTGCCCACGTCAGTACGCTGAAAGTCCGAGGTTTGATGGGGATAGGAGAGTTACAGGCCAAAGTCCCTGGTGCCAGTTTATCTGTGAAAGGTGCTTCTGCCGGTGCCAAACCTGCCGGTGCGGGGAGGCAGCGGGTCCCGAGCCCCCCGGGTGTCCGCAGCCAGCCCGCTCTGGGCTCCGGGAGCAAGGAAGGGGGCAGGATGTGGCCTGGCTTCTGCCAGGACTCTGGCTGGACAGAGAGGACGGTCCTGGGGCAGACAGTCGCTCTCAGCCCGCTCAGGTGTGCGTGTTAACCTGGAGGCTCTAAACCCACATGCTGGCCTGTGAAATCTGGCCATGAATCTAGTAGGGGAAGCTGCCTAGGCAGTCTTTCCAACTCTGTCTATAAAAAGTGCTAAAATAACTTGTTTCCAGCAGTACTTTTACATAAATTGAAATGAAACCACTTTGTTTTCGAATAATTGAGAGAGCAGTTCACCTTCAGCAGGTTCTCAAAGCGCTGGGGTTCATGTAGGTGTGCTGGAGGCACCCGTGCCTCAGGATGATGTTATTGGTGGGAACTTCCAAGTTCTGGACTGAGCTGCAGAACTGACACGTTTGTACAAAACCACTTTAAAACGGTGCGTTGAGCTCTCAGAAGAGTACAGATTCTTTTTCCAAATCTCGTGTGTTTTTGTGGTCTGCATTGAAGCCCATCTCAGCTTCTCCTTGAAGAAGACTCCTGTGGCTATAGCAGTTTGCTGTGAGCAATGACAAGTCTATTTTTAAACCTTCACTTTTCTTTTGTTTCCTGTAATACGATCTTTGCTATGATCTGTATACGCATCTTAAGAGGCACGGTGGTGACCTGGAATGCAGCAGGCACTTTGCAAATACTCTCCCGAGCTCTGTCCTTGAAGGGCTGGAGCTGTTTGAAGAGTACTGGGGTGCCTTGCAATTGAAATGGGAAGGCTGGAGTCCGGGCTGTGGAGAGCTCTCAAGTGCACGGCTGGGGCCTTTGATGACCGAAACTTTTTTTTTTGGAGGAGGAGGTGTTAGTGATCTGTTTTAAGGGAACAAAAAGTTCCTCTATGCCCTGTGCTCTCCCCAGGAGGTGTTAAGTGTGTGCAGTGGTTTCAGAGGTTTGCCTTCTCTCAGGATTTGTTTGCTGGGATAAGGCCTGCATTCCTCTGTTTCAGGGGGTGGGTGTGTGCTCCTTGCCCAGTGGCACAGGACTCAGAAGTAGTTCCTAACTGTAAATCTCTGCCTGTTTGTCTCCTCACACTGAGTGAGAGGTGTATTTTGTTCTGTCTTCATTTTGGGACAAACTTTAAGGTCTGTTGCCGTGACTTAGTTCACGCCTCAACCTTCTCAGTTTGTAAATAATCTCTTACAGGCCTAAATCATGGTTAGGACAGAATTATATCAGGTCAGGCTGTTATTTAAATGAAACAACCTGAGGGGGAAAAGATCCCGTTATATGCTTTTACTTTTAAGTCTTATAGTGTGTCTCAAAGTTTCAAGCTGGGGAAGGGAAATCCTACTGACCTGGTGCAGATGGTATTGCCGACATTCTCTGCCTAAGTTCCGCTGCCCAGGAACTGTTGCTGTTTTTTTTATGATTTATTGTTTAGGAAATAAATTTAGAAAATTATTTATTAGGAAAATATTTTAGTTGCAGAGCTGTTAAATTTGTTGCCTCATGTTTATACTTTGTAGAGAATAGGGTGGCTGTGTTAGCTACTAAAAAAAGAATTGGTGAAGACCCGGATAGTGTGTGCTGAGGTTCAGCCTTGTCCTCCATGGGCACCACTCAGAAAATGATTTTGGCCATATTGTGTTTCTGGAGCTTGCAATTCAGCACACTTTGAGATGTGAGAATTCAGCTTAGTAGCTGAATATTTGATATTCTGGTGATTGTTCATGCTCTTCGCTTAACATGTGTGAAGTTGGTTCCATTTTTCCTGCTGAGGTGACCTGCTAAAGATCACCTCTAACACAGAGTAGAAGAATCCTTTTGCAGGAGAATGCAAGTGTGTGGAGGAGCTGAGGTGAAAGGGGAGGGCTAAATATAGCCATTTCCTGCAGAACTTATCTGCTTTTGAGGCTGACTTTCCAAATGGAACTGGTGTCTTCCAAGCCCTCAGTGAGGGTAGGAAGAGAACATGGGCGGGGGAAAGAACACTCGTGGGGTGTTGTGGGTGGGTTGTGTTTGTGGTTTTTGTTTTTTCCAGCCAGCTGGTACTCTGAAGTCATGCTTAAATTTAATGAAAGCCCGATGCTAAAATAGGATCTAGGGACAGCCGTTGTGAAATAATTAGGCACCCGTTCAGCCCTTCTTGTCCCTGCCAAAAAAAAGCTACTTGAATTCGTTTACATTCTTGGTATTGGAACTCTCAAGTGGGCATCTTGATACCTGCTCTACTGTGTGTAAACAGGTTAAAAACTTGTCCCACTCTCCTGTGCAGCTGTTGGGAACTACAGCAGATTGCAGTGGTGGTATTGAACGTGGGTGATTGCTGAGTGCCTCTGTGCGTGAGGATTCATGGATATCACGGAGGTGGGTGGCAGGCTGGCCCCAGCCAGGTTGTGCACGTGGATTAGGGGATGAATTCGTTACTTTAGGACCCGGGGGTAGTCAAGACTGGGATGGTTTAAGAGCATCTTAGTTACAGAGATACCTGATGCTGTCAAAATCCTCGCCTTTTGAGCATTGCTGTGGACAAGTTCTGTGGCCACACGTTGGGGGAGTAAGGCATTTATATCCTGTACATACCTGTATGTATCTGTAAAAATCGGGAATGATGATGTTTTCTATCAGTGTTGGAAAGCTGAATTCACATGTGTTTGAAAACTGTTACGGGACCACAAATTTATAAAATGTTGTTGACTACAAAATGGAATTCTGTGGAAATGCTTTCAAGAAATTCCTTTTTTCCCCACTATGTTTGCAGCCAAAACATGGTTTTAGAGTAATGCTTTCAAAATCATAGAAGTGCAGTCCAATAACAGAAAGTGATTGTAGTGCAATAGTTTTCTGTGTTACATTGGACCATGAGTTTGCACATGACCCAGTCCCAGGTGATGGTAATCCCTTCCTTAACGTGTCTTCTGGAACTGCGTGAGTAAAGTGCTCACAGGTTCCTATTTCAGAGTGATTTGCATCTGTAGATTGAGGTTGTTCAGAACACATTCCCAAAATTCTGCTTGGTAAGAAGATGCACTGCAATTACAAAATAGCACTGTAGCACACCTTTGTCATGAACTGCATGGGATGCTGTTTTCTGGAAGGAACGTGAGGAGTGTGCCCCTGCTGCTGGGGCAGTAAGTACACGGCTGTTCCTTCGTGTGGGAGAAAGCAGCACTGCAGTTCAGAAGTGTCGCTGTTCTCTGCTGGCAGTTCAGATGTTGCCGGTCCCCTGGGAGGCCAGAGCTGACCTCATGATTCATCTTCTCCTGAATACTCAGCATCAGATGCTGGATCAGTCTGCCAGGTAGTGTTGCCTCTGTAACATGGCTCTTTTGATGTGCTCTTGCCTTTCATGCAGTGCCTCACCTTGTTGGCTGCCCCAGCGCTGCCCGTGGGGGTCAATGTGCCACCAGCTCTGAAACACCTCTCAAGCCCCCCAGATCAAGGTCCCTTATCTCAAGGGATGGAGTTCTTTTTGAATACAGAGGCATTGTAAGTCCCTAAGCAGTTGGGATAATCGGTGTCCTTCAGCTCCACAGTTTCTTCAAGCTTGGGACCTGTTTTGGTTTTACAGAAGGTTGACTCAGCCTAATTTTACAAGCTGTGTGAGGTGGTGTGTAAATAAACTGACTTGCTAAGAGGAGAAATGCTTGAAAGGAAATAATATAGAGGTCTTGAAGGCACAATTGATGAGAGTAAATGGGAAGTGATGATCTTAGATAATTTCTTATTATGTAAGTAATGGGGAATACCAGGTGTAATCAATTGTCAGCAGCTTTGAAATTAAAACAAGTAGTTTTTGTGTGGTGCCTGTTTAAGCTATGGACTAATTGTGGTGGGACATTCAGGAGATTTATTCTTTTAAGGAACAGTTGGATCTGTTGGTAGGCCTGTGGGGGGCCAGTAAATGCAGTGATTCAGATGCAGTTTTGGGCTTGGGAATTTACCTCCGACTGGGAGGTGTGGGGTTGGGGGCAGAGGAAGGTGGAAGAATGACCCTTTTATACTGTGTCCTTATGCTTCTTCCTGAGTATCTGCTCCTGGCCTCTTCTGGGGTTATTGCTGGTTAGGGGTGTGTGTTGCTGGTTGCTCCTCCCGTTGGTGTGCAGAGGCAGTTCAGTGGTTCTCACCGCCAGAAGTCCTGTTGTCACTGCATCTCCCCTTCTGAAATGCTCCTGGCAGGGTCAGACGAAGTCACTATTCCCTGTCCATGATGTTACTGGAAAGATCTGTCTAGAGGTGCCTGGAGCTTGTTGCAGAGTAACTCCAGTCTGCTTTAGGGAACGGAAAGCTCTGGCTTTAAGAAAAGCTTATTAAAACCAAGACCTCCAGTTTGGTGATTGTCCAAGGCTGTCTTTGGAGTTGTTTGTGTTGTCTGAAATGACCAAGATGGAGGTAGGAGATGGTGAGGGGGAACACTAAAAGCTGGGCCTTTTTACAGAAGACGTGTTGCTGCAACACGTAACCTTCTGTCCTGAGTGCCTGGAATGTTCCTTCTCAGCATGCTGAAGCCACAGGTCATCCTGTTGAATGGAAACTGGTAGGAGGACTTGTTCCTTGTCTTACAGAGCAGTTGTAGTGAGCTGTGCTCACTGGAGGTCGGGACTTTCTTGTTCTAACTGCAAACCTTACCTCTGCTAATGAGCTGCAGAAGGGAGGCCAACAAACACCTCTTCTAATTGCAGGTCTGCTGTTTGCCTGGCAAGGATCCTGTGACAGCAGGAGCAGGCTGGCAGCCTTCGCCAGCCGCCTTTGGCTGTGCGGATTGCTCGGAGGTTAGAAGTGGCTTCTCTTTGAAGTCCTGGAAGCTGCTGATCCCTGCTTTCAGGAGTTGGTGTGCCTCAGCAGGCCCCTCCAGCCCTCCCCCTGAGTGGCTTGGGGTTCCTGGCTCAGTGGTTTGAGGCACTTGGGGCTGTGGTTGAGCAAACCTTTTCACCAGCTACTAATGGTAGAGGAGGAAATAATCCTGCTTCTCCTTCTCCATGTGCTGTTCTTTTTCTGGCATCTCTGGCCATATGATACACTGGATAAGGCATTCATTTGGTTAAACCTTAGTCTGCCTTTGCCAGGTTACTTCTGACCAGGGTTAATTCCCAGTTTTTTTTCTTGCGCTAGTGCTAAAGAGGGATTTCTGAGGGTATGAATGGCTGAGCAGACGCAGAGGGCTGTGAGGTGCCTTGGAGTGTTAGTGAAGGCTGCTGCCTTGCTTGAGTGCACCATGGGAGTATTTAGTGTGCCTTGGCCTGGTGGACCTGCTGTGATCACTCCCCAGGGAGAGTTCCTGCAGGTTTCCTTGCTGCTGGCTTGCTCTTGGCTCTGGCCGTGACACCAGGATACGCTGGGACACACATTTTTGGCAGTCCCACGTGCCGGCCTGCCCTCCCTTCTCTGCAGGATGGTGACAGCAGTGACCAGCTTGTCCCCAAAACTGCTGTGCATGGGGCCAAGAGCTGCCCATGCTGCTCACCCTGCCAGGGTGGGTGATGTTCTGCACTGTCAGGTGCTGTGCAATGGGAGGTAGAAGAGATGAGAGTGAAATCTCCCTAGGAACAAATGTAAAATTAAACAAAATGCGTGTTTGTATTAGTCAGCCTAAACCAGACTGTGCTATTTAGGGCTCTCCATTGCAATAAACTTGCATCTTGTATTTGTGTGGGAGGACTGCAACAATTAAAGTAGTTTTAAGGCTGAATCTTAGAAGAGAAAACAAAATGAAAAGATAATGGTTTGGTTTAAGAGAATATTAATTGTATCGTATTACGTTATAATACTCTTATGTTAGAGAAAAGATTGGTGATACTCTGCAGGTTTGTTATTGGTAAAAGCCATGTCCATGCTGCATGTCCCTATTACACATTAAAATTCTTCTTGACTTCATAAGGAGTAATATTCTTTTGATTTTTTTTTTTTTTAAATCCATTAAATTGCAGCCTTTACTGCTGTTGGAGAGTAAACTGCCTGTTGCAGCTGCAGTTGCGGGTAGCAGCCTGCTAAAACATCGACTTTGATGGCATGGGCTGGGTAAATCCCAGGCTGGAGTCATAGACAACATAGAGAATAAAAATTTTCCGTTCCCCAGAAGTTGCTGAATAGAACTTAAAGACTAACTAGCAAAAAAGATAAAAAGATATACAAGTATACCGTGCACAGGATGATAAATGTGAGTGGAACCAGTGGGGAAAAAAAGGACTATTCCAGCCGATTTTGGTATCAGGAGGATGATTTGACAGTGGAGTTTGTGGCAGTCAATCTTGTGGGATTAAACTGTGTGCTACTCTCTGTTTTCTCTTGTCAGAACAAAAATGTGTATAACTTGTAGTGCACCAGTCTGAGTGTTAAATTTATTAATTCCTATCTCCTTAGGAGTGGAATTACAATAAGTTGTGCATTTAAAAAAAAGAAGGCGGTTTTTAATTTGACTTCTAAATACTGGCTCAAGTTAAATGATAAGAAAGTGCATTTGAGATGTACCCTCAGTAAACGAAAAAAGTGCTGATCCTTGTGAATTTAAAAAAAACCCCACAACAAAACAGAGGGTGTGTGCTCTTGGTGGTTGTGATTACAATAGAAAAATAAATACTTGGAAAACTTGGGAAATTCTTTTCTGGACATTCATTCTTACATACTGAGCATTGATCTAAGTAACTTTTATTCCAGTTGACCTTCATATTTGAACTGAGTTGCAAAACCTGTCTAGATCCTGAGTCTAAATGAAACGATGATGATGAAAATTGCCGTGCAAGCACCTTTTTACTCCACCTGCTTTCCTTCTTAGGAGTGACTAGGTGTGTATGTGGTGTGGGGCCATCTCTGCTTATCTCTTGATTCGGGAGCTGGCCTCCCTGCCAGAGGCAGCACAGGATGTTACTTTGATGTCTTGTTCCTCTCAGGCAGAGCCCTTTAGCTCAGTTGGGCAGTGCTTTGTGCCCAGACCAGCACGCAAATGCCCGTCTGTGAGAGCAGAGGTACATCTTTGTGGTTAGGATGAAGGTCAAATCCCTTGAGTATTGGCTGTCCTCCAAGTTCTTTACATAATTTGAACCTGTCTCTGTCCGGAAAGAAACATTCAAGTTATTTCCAGCCTCTGGGATAGAAGAAAAAGCTCCATCTAAAGAGTGCTCAGCAAGGTGGGCTTGTTGCTCCCACCTCAAATCCCCATGTGGTGCGCTGTGAAGGCGAGGCTGGGAGGTGGCTGGTGGCTTCCTTGGTCTTTCCTCCATCTTTCTTCTCATGGATCCTGCCCTTGGCTTTTGCTGTTGAGCCTGTGCACTTCTTAAGTTCTTGAACAACTCCTTGGCATGGCTTTTGCTCTCCCACCTTAGTTGGTTGTCAGTTGGGCCTTTACAAATGTGCCAGAAATGCCACGTAGACACTTTTGTGTATGTTTGTGGAGCTGATGTGTTTGCATCAGCCTTCAGTAGAGAATAATCTGAGTAACATGTCTCAGCTTGCCTAAACAATAGGGTGTTTCTTCTGTCTTGGTGTAGGTATTTTACACATTTGTAAGACTTATGTCATGCCTCTAAAGCAAACCTGGGCATGGTTGTTAGGCAAAACCTGTTCTAAAATCTAAACCTACTTATTCCCTTCCCTCCATACAGCTTCTTTATGACACGAGTAATATTTTGAAGAATGAGTGAATCAATATGACTGTTCCTAAATTATGGAAATAAAAACCTAAGCACCATCAGAAGTCTGAAAGAAATACGGTATTTCCATGCCTGATGCAAAAGTGGCATGTTTTAATGACTGGAAAAGTCTTTGATGTCATCTTTTTGGTTGGGATTTGATCCTGGACATTGTTTAAACATTCAAAGAAAATATGTATTGGACTTTCAAGTGGAACAGTGTCCAGGATTTTAAGGAAACTTTGTCTTGTTTCTCCATTAGGAAAGCCAAAATGCTATGCAGTGAGGAGCCCGAACAACAAACTGGATTTTGAAGCTTGATTTTCTTACACGGTTCCTGGAATCTCTGGTGAGGAATTGGTGTTCCTGAGGCTGCAGTGCACTTTTATGCCTTCTGTAACAAAGGATCTGTGAAGAGTAAAACCTACTTTATTTCCAGTCTGGGGATTTGTAAATCTTTGACATGCAGCCCAATTATAATTATGTTGGTTTAGTTCCCAAAGTGGACGCTCTTTATTCTAAAAGAGGCCCTACTGTGTGCAACCAGGAGTATTGAAGGCCCTGAAGTGTTAGCGTTTGAAAGGTTTTGGCTTAGCTTTAAAATAAATAATCTACTGGATATGGAGCTCTGGGGAGTGGACTAAAGCAGATGGAAAAGGTGAATTAACTGGAAGCTGTTCTGCAAGGCTGGGTCCATAGAGCCACAGCACAGCAACGCAGTGGCAGATGGAGGCAGGAGAAAGGCATTTTGAGAGCTTGCTTGTATTTTGAGCATGATGTGAAGTAGGTGCAATTCAGAGGCTGCTGTTCCTCTGCACGGGGTTCTGTCCTCATTGTTCTTGCTCTGCAGCATCAGCGCTGTGTGCCAGAGCAAGTTTCCTGCAAGTGCCTGAAGAGTGAGAACCATTCCTGGCAGCTTTGGAAAGACTGCAGTGTTTGTCTCCTGGTATTGATGGTTCTTTTGAGACCTGAGCAAAAACATCAACAGGTTCCCTTCTTGAAGACAGAGATTCACAATTTTTCCTGTCTGTGATGGAAATCTGGAAAGAGGAGCATGTGCGCTTCTTCAGGGTTGTGTGTGCCACAGGGTGACTGAGCAAAACAAATTGGCAATCCTTGTTTTTCTGGGGAGGGAAGGAGCCTCACATGTAGCTTTTGGCTACCTCTTGGTAGGAATTCATGTGCCTGTGAGCTGAAAGTGGCCCTGACATTGGGGCTGCAGGGTTTATGGGGTGAAGAGCCCCTGTGCTGGGGGTGAAGGTGGTCTCTGCTTTTGGGTCTCCTAAAGGAGAGTTCTGGAGAATCAAAATGGTGTTTGGTCCCTATTGCTGATACCAGTAACTGGGGATCGGTGTGAAAGAGGGACACTCAAGGACACTTTGTGGGACGCAGGTGTCACTGTCAGAGGAGGGAATGGCAAAGGGCCAGGCATGTGGCAGAGCGTCTCTAACAGAGTAATTTGTCAGCTGATAATTGGTGCTGTTCACCTGTGCACAGGCTTGGTGTTCTGGGAGTATGGCTAAAGCAGTGGCTGGAAACAGGTCAGTGAGCTCTCGGGTGGGCTGCCTTGTTCTGGTGACCGCAGCTCACTGGTGGCTGGTGTCCTGGCATCGTGGTGAGGTCCTTGCTGGCAAGTCAGGAGAAATGTGATGGCAAAGGATTGCTCTGTTTGGCTTGGGCTGGCCTTACCTGAGGAGTTGCCAGGAGCAATGTGATGTCTCAAGGGATGGGACCGTGGTTTTTAACAGCTTTCCCTCGGTAAGGCAGCGCGAGGGCTCTGCTTCTGGGTGTGGAGGCTGGGCACCACAGTCCTCTGTAGGGCTGCACTGGCCAGGACCCTCCTCAGGGAGGGGGCTTCAGGGCCCCCTAAAGGAGCATGGCTCACCCAGCAGAAAGTGAGTGTGCTTTTGGAATTGCTGGCCAGTGTGAACACAGAGGGAAGTAAACCCAAACCAGAGGCACAAACAGCAGTGACCCATAGGCTGTAAAGTCTCTGAGGGGTTGGTGTGCCAACAGTGGGAAAGGGTACCAAATGTGGGGTTTTTTCTCAAAGTTCTGAAATATTTTTCCAAAAAACGTAGGGCTTTTTTGACATGATTGGTCTTGTTTCAGTCCCACAGGTGTTTGGTTATATGTGAACGAGGGATTCTTCTGAACTTGAGTTCATAAAGGCATATTAATTAAAAAATGCATGTTGGACAAGCCAAAAACCCTTGCGTGTCATAATTGTTTGAAAGATGTCTGTAAGTGTGTTAGCTGTTAACATGGTGCAGCTTGCAGGTTTTACCCAAACTGTTCTTAGTATACAGCTTTATTTCCAGTCTGGGGAAAAAGCGCTTAATGTATTACCTTCTTTTTGGGAGATAATTATGGGTCAAGAGGCCGCAGTAGCTACTGTGTCAAGAAGCAAACCAAGGCCAAAGGAAATAGACTTGTGTGGCCAGTATGAGTTAAGAGTTGAGCATGAAGGTTGGTTTTCTGGTGTATTATTTGGTCAGTTTCCTGAGACAGCAAGGAAATATTTGAGTATCTGATCTTAAAGGGAGATTCTGTTGATTCTCTGATCTTGAAAGGCCACTTTCTTACAAAACAAACAAACAACCCACAGAGAGCGGATCTTCTCTGTTAAAGTAATTTAAAATGTTTAAATACAGTAAAGGAACATAGTAAATATTTTCCATGTAGAACATGCAAAAAAATAACATCTGATTTTATTCTGAATGAAGAATTAGCAGGCTAAAATTTAGACCTTCTTGGAAAGATTTGAGGAAATAATGAGATTTGCATCCTTGAGCTGACCTTCCCCTGAAGGTTCTGCAGAAATAGGTGGCACCTTCGGGGTTGTGCGTCTGGAGTACAAAAGTTAAAATTACTTTAAATGGCTGAACTGTTTTGGGTTTAATTTAATTGGTGTTTTTGTTTACTTGCTTTTCATAAAAACCCACAGTAAATGCTAAATAAAGTTTGTTAAATGCTCAGCCCAGCTGCATCATGTGGAGGGTTTAAAGTTGATTGAACACTCCATCCCAGTCTAACACGTCAGATTTTTAAGGAGTGCTGCAGATCTTCTGAACTGTCCTGGTAGTGTGTGGGCTGCTGGGGCCGTGCACAGGCACTCCCCAAAGCAGCAGAGCTGATCCATGAGCTGAGAAACAGGGTGATCTTGTCTCCCCTGCCCAGGTCACCCAGACAAGCTCACCTTGCTGGCTTAGGCCAGCAGCTCAGGAGCTGCAGCTCCTGTGTCCTTGTGTTAGTAATTGGCCTTACTTGCAAGAGGCCTTGATAATTTTTCTTGCGTAGTTAGCACAGTCGGGCCACTGTAAGTCTATTTTCCAATTAAAAATAAACTTTAAAATACTGTATTTATAAGACTGAATAATCAAAACAAATATTTCCTGTTCCATAAAAATGGGGATCTGAGTTCCTGGGTCTTGGAGTAGAGGGATGGAGAGGGAAATGGTTTTTAAATACTGTATCTAGTTAGTCTTAACAAGATATTAATTTGTGTTCAGCAGCAATTAAACCTTTCTTCAAAAAGAACAAAAATAAGTACAAAATCAGACCTAAAATTGATTATTTAAATTGTACTCAACTTCCTAACTTAAATCACCTTGATCAACTTGAAAATATTTAAATACACACCAAAACCTGAAATGAATGTTCCACCCGTACAAATGTAAAATGCTGTTTTGAAAATTTTGGGTAACCAGATAAAATTCCAAATGTGTGGGTTGTGGGGAGATTTTTTGTTCTGTTGGTTTTAAACAGTGAATTTTGAATCATGAATTATTTGGAATTATGCTCACACAATTGCTCAGTTGGGTTTATTTTTCATTTCTTTAGCTGGTTTTTTCCTGGTGGTAGTCCAAAGAAAGTTCCATCCCAAGTACATCCCTGCTCAAGTAGAGTGGAATACTCCATGTAGTGGTGAAGTCAGTCAGTGTGGTGTTCCTTGATGGGAGCAGCTTGTGCAGCCTGGCTGGGTTTTTGGGTGGGCAGGGATTGCTTTCTCCCAGGGAGCCGTGCAGGCCTGTGGAGAGCTCTGGCTTGTCTAGCCCTCCCTGGAACTGCTCGTTTGGCAACTCTGCCACCGGGAAGTTTACCACAGAATTATTTTGAAGCTGTTTGATTTCTTTGCAGCCCTGCTGTGGGAACTTGGTGTATTTTGGGTTTGTTTTGTGGCCTGTTCTGCCTGCTCCGAGCTGGTGCTGCTGGTACGTCTGTCATGGTGCAGTGACATCTCAGACTTTTGCATGGGTGACAGCAGAGCTGTTCAAACATCTCCCACCCTCTCCTCCTCACCTGGTGGCAGGTGAGCTGAGGCTGTGTTGATATGGTCAAATACAGACCATGGAGCAGAGCCTCTGCTTGGAATTTATGTTCCCAGCAGTTTGCAGACAAGACCTGCCTTGTGCTCCAGACTTGCCTGTGGTGCTGAGAGGAGCCTGGCTGCCTCTGGCTGTGTGGAGGTGGGACAGGGGAAGGACTCCATTGCCAGGGAACAGAGTGCTGAGTGCTGCAGGGACATGTGGGGTTTACTGCTGCTGGAGGAGGTAATGTACAGTTGCAGGTCCAAAAACAGGTGTCTCGCTGAGCAGCTGCAGGTGAGGAGTCATTTCTTAGCACGTTCTTAGCTAAAGCTCAGTTGTTAGTGGTAGGGTTTCTTGCGGCGGTGTGTATCAGTAGGTCAGTGTTAACTGGTATCCAGCAACCCTTGTCTTCCCCAGATGATCATCTTGAGGAGCTTGGAGTGAGTGGAAATGATCATGGTGTTAAGGAGGGGGACAGAAATAGAGAAGAAATCGAAGTGCTTTTCTTGGTTACGTAGTTTTGCCATGTAACTTGTGTAGGTAGCTACAGTTCAGTTTCCTGCGTGGTCATGAAATGGGTATTGGGAGAATGATGCTACAGTGCTCTTTGCATTCAGGGAAATCGTAGACAGAGCAGATTTTATTTGACTGTATAAATGTCTCTTCATGAGAAATAAGCCCAACCAAGTTCATGCAATAGCAGCTCAGTGGTTTTAGCTTCAAACTCTACTAGCCCAGGTGGTGATTATCCTTGCTCTGGGAAGCCATGAGGAATGTTAGATGATCTGTCCTGAAAATAGCAAGAGGGACATGCAGGAGGTCCTTGCTATCAGACTGCAGTGGGAGAGTTCAGCCCAAAGCTCTGATACAAAGGAACTCAGTCTTGTCCATGTTTGTGGTAAATGTTCCCAGACAAAGGGCTGTGCAGATCAGTAGGGGTGACTTCTGTTTTTACTAGCTCATACTGTCAAGTGAGTTCGTTTTATTCAGTCAGTTCTGGGGGTTTTGGAGATGATTTAGTAATTCCTGATTTTTTCAGTCTACTGTCAGAAAAATAATGTATTAAAAGCATTGATAGAGAATTCATTTATTCAGCTCAGATCTGCTTGTTTGCTGGCAGTACTCAGCTTCCTTTGGAGTGCCTGGCTGCTGCAGGGCAGGCTGGGGACCCAAGGGGACAGGAGCTGGGCGGGCCAAGTGTCACTGTTGCTGAGTGCCATTGCTGTGAGTTAATCCTGCTTTTCAGAGGGGAAATGGCTAATATGTGAGTAGGTGCCTTGTGAACAAGCAACAGCTGGGTGTAAAGCGCAAAAATCTGCTAAAACATGACTAATTTCTGAGTGTTGCATAGAGTTTTTGTCTGTATTCAGCAGCAAATTACCATTTGAGCTTATGCTGCTGTTCCTTCCCTGGAGTTGGCATGAGCTGTGTGTTTGAGCTGGTGATCATTGCTATGAGACTGTCAAAGCATTGGTACAATGTGGGGGTTGGCTCTCTGTCCTTCCACTTGCAACACGGCCGATTCCGTTCAACGAGAACTATTTTAATTGGGTTTCACTCTGTGTTACGTTAAAACTCTGATGCTAGGCACAGAAACCCGTGACACTTGTTTTGTTTGTGCCTGAAAACATACACTTCATTCTGCTTTGGCCATTCAAATTGGTTTTACATGATTGTCAGCTGAAAATAATACTGTGATTGGCAGCAGCATGGCAGCTTCCTGCAGCCCGGGACCAGCAGTGGGGTAACTCATCCAGGGGAGCTGGGAAATGAAAATTCCTGCTCTGAGAGCATTTGTTGCTTAGCAGGCAGCAGCATGGCCTTGGGGAAGGGTTGTCCCAGCACCCGGCTGGCCTTGGCGGGCAGCTCCGTGTGCTGGGCAGTGGATACTTGGGAACAGCGGAGCTGGGCCACTCTGGAGAACATCTGGGCCACCATGGCCTGGCTCCGCTGTCCCTGGGTGCCCAGCTGTGCTGGGAGCCGGGAGCTGGGCTGGGGACCAGCCGTGGGGGAGGCTGGGAGCGCTGGGGCACAGGCGGCACACGCGGGGAGAGGGGAGCTTGTGTGGTGAGCCTGGAGTGTGTAACTGCAGTGGGATGGCTGGTTAGAAAATAACCACTAGTCATGACTTCTGTTAATTAACTACTAAGAGTTAAATAAATGTTGTTGGAAAAACTAGTCTGTGTTTATTTGGCACGTCTCTCTCCAGCCGAGGCTGGTGCTAGTTGGTACACGCTCCACTGCTGAGCCTGTCTGCAGCGTGGTTTTATGTTTTCCATCTGTATTGATTTTCATGATTCATTGACCATGATCTAAGCAAAAAGCACACTTAAATGACACTGGAGACAGCTGTCTGTTAAAGTAGGACCTTTATGTAGTCTGAAATGGCGCCAGGTTTTTCTTCCATTACTTTATCAAGTAACACACACCAGTAATATTCTTTGTTTAATTTCCTTTTCTAGGTCACTGGTGTGTCATCTCTCTGTTTTGTAAGGAGGAGATGGTAAATTCTTACTCTAAACTTTCCTTTCAGTTTTCTCCTGTTATTTTTCTGATAATCATTTGAGGTTATTCTGAAATGGAAGGTGCCTTATATTGTGTTTGGGAGTCTCTATGAAAGCCTCAGTTCTTCTCCCTGTGGAGCTGTTTTGGAAGGTACATGTGGGAAGTTCAGATAAAAGCAGGAGCATATAAAGCTTGGGAAGCTGATGTGTAGCTTTTTCCAGTTATAATCTGTCTCTTCATATGGCAAGCTGAAGTTCCAGATGTTGTTTTGGCTTGGAGATAGTGGATGGGGGAAAAATAAGCATTCTTAATGTTAACAGAGTCAGCCTGTCTGGATCTGAGCTGACAGGAAAAGGGAGAGATAAAACCTTCATGAATGGTGTATGCACTGCTGAAGAGCTAGGGCGGTTGTCCCTGCAAAGCAGCCCTGGATTGGCAGTGCCCAGTGCCAGCTGTGGGAGCTGGCAGCTGCCAGGCTGGGGCCACCACGCTGACACTGAACACTGACTTCCATGGGGAGCAGGGGACTTGCTTTGGGTGTGCAACCCCCCTTTTCCCATTAAAAGTTAATTCTGACTCCTCTTGGCATCCTGCTTGCCCTCAGCAGCTGCTTGTGGGTTTTGGGGGATGCAGAGCTGAGGTGAAGGGCTGTTGGTCAAACATGCTGTTGGGGTCAGGTGGCTTTACGGCTCTTACCCCTATTGGGCCTCTGTCTTGGAGCACCAGTGGCTTTTTTGAAGCTTGTCTCTGCCAGGAGCTCCATTTACTGTGAGTTGCAGAGTGGTTTGGGCATGTGTGTGCTGGATTTCTTCTGGAGGAGACTAAGCTGCAAGCTCTGTTCCTGGTATATAGCAAATGTGCTCTGTCCTGAAACGTGGGTGTCAAGTTCTCAGCCTCTTCTGGGCAGCTTGGAGCCGTATGTGGTAGCACCTTCCAGTGAGGGGACCAAGGTCAATCCACTCTGAAGTAAGAGTGCTGAAATGCATGTTAGGAATACATGTGGTGGCCAGAAAAGGGATTTCCTGGATTAGTCCGTAGGTTATATGTATAACAGTCTACCCATTTTCTGTGTTATATTAAAGACATAAATACAGTGTCCTGTGTCTCTTTCATACCTGTTCCTCCTGTCAGGCTTATTTCTAAAGTGTACGAGCATATTATTTTTAATTAATCGCTGAAGTTCTGCTGACTTCCTCCTTGATCTTTCATTTTTTGCCTTTTTCATTATTGAGCCTAGGAGGTAACAGTTTCTGGTCAATGATCTGTCCCCACATGGCACAGAGTCCTTCAGGGCTTTCTGGCCTCAGAGGGCAGTTCTGGTGAGAATGCTCAGTTCATTTGCCTTAATGCTGTAAGGCTAAAAGGGAATAATGCTGACACTGACTCATCTGAGGGCAGAGGAGCTGAACTGCTGAAGTCTTGGCTGTTTGCTGCTTAGACTTGGGATAAATTTGTCCTCATCAGTTAGTGTAAGTTATTGGAACAAGAGTCTGGGTGGAGCTTCCATGTGTTGGTGTAGCAGAGTAAGGGATCCTTGGAGCGTGTAAAGTATTGGCCAGCTGGACGTGTGTCAGCACAGGCCAGGATTGGAATGGTTTAACCCTTTTTGGCCTCATTTTTGTCTCAGAAGTGGGAGTATGTGTCTGGAGCTGGCTGACCAGCTGTGATCCTGTGTGCCTTGCCTGATGCTCTAGAAATACCATCCTTAGAAATCCCATTGGCCTGGGATGTGCAAGACATGTCAGAATAAAGGGGCCCGTTGCATGTTCGGTGGAGAAAGATGCAGAAAGGGAATCTGGGTGTGGGAGGCTGCTGCTGCCTACCTTTGTGCTGCTCACATTCCTCACTTGGGCCCGCAGGCAGCAGTGGGGTGTCTTGCTCATGTGGTTCATGACTCAAGCCAAGCCCAGATGTTTTCATGCCTGGTCTGGCCTATTTTCTGAGAATAATTTTAGATGCCTCACTCCATTTTATTGTGGTTTTCTTGGTGTCTAGTCCAGCTGAAGTTCAGATGATTCCTGGCCTAATTGAATGCTCACAGGCAGACATGGCAGCTTCTGCTTTCTCTCTGCAGCTATGTTCCTGCTAACTTCAGAGCACTTAAAATTAGAGCCATGCTGGTGAGAACCTGGGATAGGGTTTTGATGCTGCTTCTTTTTTCTGAGTGGAAAGTTTTAGAGCATGAAACCCCGAAGAGTCTGTCTTGTGGCCAGAAGATGAGTGAGCATGCTGAAGGTTTCTGTGAAGTCAGATCTGGCCTTGTTGACCAACCTGGCTTTCCATGTCCGCTGATCAGTGAGTGGTAGGGACATGGAAACCTTTTTGTACTGACTGTTGGACCTTTCCTTCAGCATAATGTGGCTGACAGGTTGATGACAGCTACTATCCAGACTATCCAAAATTTATTTCCTTGTGCCTTCGACAGTGCTTTAGTGCTTTTTGACCCTTTGTAGGAACAGTTTGTATGGCAGGTTATTTGTGGGAAGTACATTCACTCCTTTAACTTGAGTTTTCCTTTGAGGAAAATGGCTCGATGTTGTTGGAAAAAGAGTGGAATGGTCACCTTCTCTGTGTGAACAAGTGCTGCCTTGTGTCCTATTCAGAGTGATCCCTTTCTCCATCGCAGCCCATGAGTGAGGAGAGCTGTTGGTACAAAGCATATTTGGGTGCTTCTTTGTTCAGGAGCAGTTGGTGAAGGTTGTCTGTGGCTCCCTGTCCTCAGTGTGTTACATTCACAGTCATGGCTGGGTCCTCTGTGTGGAGATGTTGGACCTTGGGAGTGGCAGTGGACATGTGTCCTAAGCTGACTGGAATCACGAGTGCAGCCTTGTTCCCAGCTGCTGACAGGAGAGTTGCTCTTGGGCAGTCTGTGCAGGGCTCCAAAGCCAGACTGGTCCCAAAAGAGAGCTTGAGCTTTTGTTGTGCCTCACATCTGCAGCTGAGCATGTGTGAGGTCAGCATTGGGAATTTAGCTCTTAAATAGGGATGAGACTGGCTGCTTTTGGCTTCTGCAGCAGCAATTAAACCAAGAGTATGTACGAATCTACGGAATGGTTTTCTGAAGATCTGCAAGTACAGTCGGGTTTGGCAAGGCCATGTGAGATGCAGGAGTTTGACAGCATACAGCTAAATAGGTGGAAGGGGAATACTTGAAACAGCTCTGGAAAGAAGTGTCAGAATTGTGTATAATTGGGATACATTTGGTGTTCGGAGAGGTGACAAGGTGCCTGATGATGGACTGAGGGGTGCATGGCAGGCAGTGATGGACATCGGTTGGGACTGTGATGGGGAGCTCCTGTACCAGGAGGGACACAAGGGTTTGCCTGGGAGGTCAAAGTAGACACAGCTGTAACAGGAACTGAGGAGTGCCAGGACAAAGTGATTTGTAAAGTTCTTGAGCTGTTTTAGCACATGGGCTTGAATGTTAGATGGATCAGTGTCCCAGGTGAGACTGCCACAGGTAAGATATAAGCAGAGCAGAGACCTGTGGTGGTGGCTGTGATACCTTACAAAGCCTCAGGTGAGAAAGGAGGACAGCTGGCAGGATGCTTTGAGGGAGAGGATCATGGTGGAGAGAGAGAACAGCGTAAAGCTGTGGTGTGAACTGCAACACTGAGGATAATGTTGCTGATGTGGGAAGAACAGAAATACCACTGAAGGGTTCAAGGATGGAGAGAGGCCTCTGCTGGTCTTCACCTTACTCTCTTCTTCAGGTCAGCTTTGGGTTGCATTCCTCTTAACAATGAGCGCCCCTCACTGTTGTTTCTGGGTTTCGTGAGGCTCTGTACACCCCTGCTCCCAAGTGTCCCATTTGCACAGTGCTCGCAGGAGACGGGAGGCTGTGGAGCACCAAGGCTGTAATAAGACCTGTTGTGTTTGTATCTTGGATTTAAGAACAGAATAATGTGGCTCTGGCCTGTCCAAACAAGCAAGACCAAACTGTAGAACAGTACTACTGAAATTCTGGGGTGGTCTAGTACAATCTCTGAAGACTTGACTTTCTCATGCAGCAATCCTTCTCCTTGGGATTGCTAATTGCATTCATTTTTCTGGACTCCAGAGTAATAGTTAAGGAAATGCTCTGGTGAGAGGAAATGCTGTTTCGTGACTCGTGCCTATGGAGTATCAGAAGCTGCTTTTCTCAGTCCGATTGCTCTATAAATGTTGGTTAATTTTATTTGGCTGCTGAGGCTAGGGACAGTTAAACTGTAAGTGGGGTGCAGAATGAACACCTGAGTTTTCCATGTCCCTTAACCTTTCCGACTTTGTAGTAGCCCATCACTGCCGAAGAATGCTGCTCTAATCCCAGCGTAATCCCTCAGCAGTGAGCCAGAGGTGTGAAGCCAGGCTCTCCTGTCTCTCCTCGGTACCCCTGCCATAATACTGTGTTCCTCTGCACCTCTCCTGCTCCTGTCCTGCTCAGGTTTATAGATTTATGTATATATATGTATATATATATATACACAAATAAAAATACATCTGTATCTATAGTATTTCCAACTTTGATGGTTTTATTTTAACTAGTGGCTGTATTTGCCATGTCATGCTGCCATTGTATTATTCTGCCAATGAAATGGATTTTTTAAAAAAAAGTTTTGGCTGATTTTTATCAAAATACCCCAGACTGCACTCAGGAGAGGGTGCTTGGGCTAAAGAGCAGAAGTAGAATATTCTTGCAGTGATGACCCTATGAAAATAACTCTGGAGGTTCAGATTTACCCAGGGTAAATCTGCAAAATCGTGCTGGGATTATTGATGTGCAAATGAGGGTCCTCACTGGACTGAAATATCAACACAGCTGAGGGGTCACCTGGAGAGTGCTGTGGCCCAGGGAGCTTCCAGCAGTGCCTTCACCTCACTCAGAGTTTGGCTCTGAGTGATCTGGCCTGATAGCATCAGGGACTGCGAATAAAAAGCATTTGCACCTCTCTAGGTCCCTGCATGTGTGAAAACACACTGAGACTGTAGGGAGATGCTGCTTAATTAATGCATTTGTAGGAAGGAGACGACATTATCTTGCAGGAGGGCGTGCCCCAGTCAGAGATGGTCTCTAAAAGCCGTGCACATCATCAGACCCACGCTTCTCTGCAACACAGACTAAAGAAATGAGTATTTAAAATTTGTGTAAAGGAAAACCAGGGAAAAACCCCAGCTTTTTTTTTTTTTTTTTTTTTTTTTTTTTTTTAGGAAAAAATAAGGATTTTTTTTTTTATTAACCACCAC
>WEKY01011622.1:419111-436290 GCA_013390045.1 Picathartes gymnocephalus
TTTTTTTTTTTTTTTTTTTAAGGAAAAATTAGGACTTTTTTTGCTGATAACCAAGCCAAAGATTTGTTTTTGGAAATGTTTGGTTGGCTGGAGTGTTCTGCAGAAACTCTGAACAGGTGATCTATGTAATATTTAACTAGTTACTAAAAAGCATTTGAAAATGATTAGCAGTCAGTGATCTCATTTAGACTGTGAGTTCTCGTTGAGATCGTAACGCAGCTCTCCGGCAGAGCCATGTTTATTTGGAGAGCAGGGGGTGATGCAGGCCCTGCGGGTTCCCCGGGGGGCTGGCGCTGTGTTTTCACTGCGGGGTGGTGGTTTGGGGGCAGGAGCTCCTTGGGGCCATGGCAGAGCCATATCCTGGTGACACTGGCTGGTGCTGTGCCAGACTGTGCCCTTGCTGTGCACGTGGGAATGGGGCTGAGTGTCTGTGCCCATCCTCCTTTTCCCGCTGTCCGGACAGACCGGGGTACAGCAGGAGCAGTGTGTGATGGGCAATCCTGGAACGCTCCTCCCTGAGCGCCTTCATCACACACTGCACAGATGGCATCTGGAATAAACACAGTATTGCTGGCTGGAGGAAAGCAGGCCAAGGCTTGGAGAGGTAGGCTTGGAGTAAGCTGAAAGTTAGTCACTGTTACTGGGTGCATTTTGGGTTTGTGTGGTTATTTTAATCCTTTTTTCCTAAACTATTCAGAAACAGCTTTTACAGGTGATACCTGATAATCTCTCAGTGGAAAATATTTGTGTTTTAGGACTTAGTCACAGCTTTTGGAGAAATCTAGGTGTTCTGTTTGGAGAGAGTTTGTATCTTCATTGGCAGTTTTGTGCTGAGATGTGAGAGTATACTGTCTTTGGAGAGAGAACCATTCCAGGGGGAAAAGTGCTGTGTCTGGCAGCAGGATGTGCAGGAGTGCTCTCCTTGCCTGCTAAGCCCAAGGCCTCAGCACAGATGAAGTCACCAGATGTTGATGGGGATTTTCCTCAATTTGTGGGCATCTGGAATGCCTTGGCAGAGTGGTATTGAAGGTTGTCTATAGCTATGACTTGTGTCTAACAAGTAAAGTGTCCCGGGAGCTTTGTGGCTGTGCAATGGAGCCTTTTTCAGGTTGTTACAGAATGCAGTGTTCCCCTCTGGTAGGAGCTCTCAGTGTGCCATGTAAGAATACCTGTAAAGCAAGGAAACATGTGTAGCATAATAAAATAACACCTTTGTTTATATATGAAATGTGTGAGAAGCCACAGTAATTCACATGTATCTAAGTGTCTTGAGCAGATGCCTGTGCGGTGCCTCAGGGAGGTTCGTGGGAGGTGAAAGCTGAACCTGAGCGTTCCCTGAGTGGCTCACGGGCCTGCAAACCCCTGCGTGCTCGTTGTGTGCTAGTTCTCTGCACATGGGAAATTGCACACCTCACTTCCCAGGTGCTCCCAGCCGTGGCATGGTCAGTGAACCATAGACAGTGACTTTGTGAATGAGGGCTTTTAAGGGATGTTGCTGTATGCAGGCTCTGCAGGGGAAAGGTGTTCCATGGGCCAGTGCTAATTCTTGATAGTTGCCTCCTGGTGAATTTATTTACCCCAAAAGGCAAGAAATGATATGGGAAGATGATACACGTGTGTCTTCAAAGGCACTGGGAAGTTGCAGATTGATTTAAAAGTGTCTGTGCTTGCTTCATTGTTTGAGTAAGCCCTCTGTCAGTGGGTTGCCTAAGATCCCGGTACTGATGCAATGCTGACACACAGCCTGAGCTTTTGCACTGGGGCAAGAGCCTTTTGTGTTCTTTCTCCTGCAGCCACAGGGAGTCACTGAATGGTTTCTGTTGGAAAAGCCCTCTAAGATCATGAAGTCAAACCATTCTTCCAGCACTGCCAAGGCCACTACTAACCCAATGTGCCACATCCACGTGGCTTTTAAATCTCTCCAGGGATGGGAACCCCACCCCTGCCCTGGACAGTGCCAGGCAGCCTGTGCCAAGGCTGGACATCCCTTTCTATGAAGGAATTTTCCCCAGTATCCATCCTGAACCTCCCCTGGTACAGCTTGATGCCGTTTCCTCTTGTCCTGCCCCTGTTCCCTGGGAGCAGGCTCTATTTATTTTTATATGATGCCCGTGCTTTGCTACCTCTTCCTTTTCTTTTAGGAATGAAGGGATTGGCTCTTTGTGAGTATGTCAGTTACTGACTGGGAGGAAGTTCCAGGACACTTTACACCGTGTAGTTGCCTTTTGTGTGGTGATTTTATTCTTACTCAGCAGTGCTGTTATTTTGCTTTGTACTTGAGTACAGAAGAACCAGTATCCCATGCTTTACTCTCTGTTTGCGGTCACTTGAGTCTGAGACGTTTGGTCTTTCTGAGTGGCACTTTGACACATTTTTGGAGCTGTGATGCATGGATGTGTGCCTTGGGCATTTGCAGGTGGGTACCGAATGGAGTTGGTGGCTGGTTTCCATTTTCTGAATTCTGGCAACCAAGTTTAGACCATAAGAAAGGACTGCCCAAGGTTGTCGCTCTCTGACGCAAGGAATGCCTTTGTGGGGCTGCTCGGGGGTTGCACCTCCTTTGTGTGAGTTTCAATTAAAGAGCAAGCTGTGAATTATTACTTTTAAATGCACATTTGTCCTTCTGAAGACACAGCTGTGGATGAATTCAGCTCGTGTGTGGCTGTTGTGGATGGCACAACTGTGATCCAGTATTATGGATGTTTTCTTTTGATAGGAATCTGGTGAGGTACATGCAAAATCAGTACAGCCCTTGGGCTCTTGGCAGGGGGCCACTGGGACTGTCAGCGATATCTGGGTGCTTCTGATCTCATGCAGAAAGTCTGAGCGGCTCTCATGGTTCATGTTCCCATGTCTGCATCATATGGAGATGAAATGCACCCTGAAGTTTCTGCACTAATGGGCTCACTCTGTCTGCCACGGTCTGTGCTCAGCGGTGGCACTGGGGACTAAAGGCCATTTCCCAACAGCCGATGCCTGTGGGGGTCCTTGTGATGTTTTGGGTTGTCTGAACTGGGTCTTCTCTCCCCTGTGGCTTCTTGCAGCTGCTGTCCTGACAGTCCTGGTACAGAACTTCACCCCATGTTGCTGTCAGGCCATACAGGAATCATTTGCATGACACTGTTTTCTTAGGAAGAAAGGAAAGAGCAATATTAGCTGTGAAAGTGGAACAGGCATTGGGGTTTCAGGGTGGATTTTGCAGTGCTAGGACTTTGACTTCAAACCATAAGGATTCTATCGACTCTGTTGTCTAAACCAATTGTGTGTTTGTGTGTTATGTTGGGTGTCTTCACCAAGTGTTCGATCTGCCTTGTGCTTGGCTTATTGTTCAAATGGGCTTCCAAAGCCAGTTTAAAGGACTCTTCCTTCGGAATCCAAAGCTGTCCTTGGAGCACATGCTGGCCTGCCCAGCAGCTAGGGTTCCTTCTTTGCCTGCACTGCATGGCAGGTTTGTTTGGAAATCTGGGAGCTGCCACTTTGGAAGAAACTTTTCCATCAATAGCAAGTTCTGTTTTTCCAATGATAATGTGCTTATGCAGGAGGAGGTTAGACCCAAATCATCCACTTTTCCCTGTATGTGGCTGAAGCTCAGACACAGTGTCCTGCCTCCAGCTCTGCCCTCTGGTATCCAATGCTGCTGCAAATGGAATATGGCATGGGATGTTGGGATCCCTGCATCCCTGTGTGTGGGGTGTGGCACAGGGCACTGGGATCCCTGGGATCCCTGCATCCCTGTGTGTGGGGTGTGGCACAGGGATCCCTGCATCCCTGTGTGTGGGGTGTGGCACAGGGATCCTTGCATCCCTGTGTGTGGGATGTGGCACTGGGATCCCTGGGATCCCTGCATCCCTGTGTGTAGGGTGTGGCACAGGGATCCCTGCATCCCTGTGTGTGGGGTGTGGCACAGGGCACTGGGATCCCTGGGATCCCTGCATCCCTGTGTGTGGGGTGTGGCACAGGGCACTGGGATCCCTGGGATCCCTCCATCCCTGTGTGTAGGGTGTGGCACAGGGATCCCTCCATCCCTGTATGTGGGGTGTGGCACAGGGCACTGGGATCCCTGGGATCCCTCCATCCCTGTGTGTGGGGTGTGGCACAGGGCACTGGAAGCTACATCGGTGTGTATGGGGCAGCTCATGGAGCTCTGGGATTGCTGGATCCCTGCACACCGAGCGCCGGGATCCCTGCCCATGTTCCCAATGCCCTCTAGTGGCTCTTGCCGCTGTGCTGCGGTTCCATAGGGCACGGTCAGCGGCTCCAGTCAAACGGCAAGGATCCTGGTGTTTAGAAAGGCAAATACCTTTCCAGTATTTTTTGCTGGTTGCTTGTTAATTCCTCTTTATTTATATGGGTTAAATCTAACCCTTCCCTTGGGAAAAAAGTTCCTGTGAATTCAAACACCAGATAGTAACTGGATATCTCATGGATCTTTAAATCCGTAGCAATTTTCTGTGGGGATTTATTAAAGAATGTCTTGTTCCTTACATTAAAATGTATATTTTCTTTCTCTCTAAACAAGCAGTAACTGGAAGGGGTGTGCTTGCTGGTGTCAACCAGACTTGGTGCTTATGTAAGTGCATTAATTGCATTGAAAAAGTAATTTTTTTTAAGCAGCGGGAACAGCACATTTGAACTCATGCTCTCAAATAATTTCTGAGGGAAAATTAGTGTTTTGTAAAGGTCAGCGTCTCCCTCCCAGCTCGTTCCCTCCTCCAGTCTCGCACCGCAGCTGTCGCGGTCAGCGCGGCTGGGCTGTGCCGAGGGCTGCGAGTGGCCTGGGCTGCACGGACGTGGTGCAGGCGTGGGTTTGGTGGTGAGGACACGGGGTGGGTGTATTATGGGCTGCTGCAAATGTGCACAGCTCCTCTCAGCAACAGGTCCCAGGAGCCACCTTTGTCTGGACTTGCTGAGTTACCAGGCACAGAGCCAGGGCTGCTCCAGGCTGCTCTGCCAAGGGCAGCACGCGGGGCCTGCGGATCCCGGCCCTGCCGGTGTCCCAGTGCCACCCTGCCTTGGGACCCCTGTGAGCTGATCTGGAGCATTAGGCCACTCATGGTTCCTTGGGATAGCTCTCCTCTGCTCTAAACTTCCCATGTTGGACTGCTCCCTGCTCATGCTGTTTAACTTTGATCGTGTTTCCAGCATGATTGTTGAAGGTTAAATATTGGCATGTGTGAAGGATGCCTTGGGCTCTATCAAGGACAAGTAAGGGAAGGTTCCTTGGGGAATGGGTGTTTGGAAGGGAGAATGTTGCTCTAGGAGGTGATGTGGTCAGCGCTGCCTGGGCCTTTCTGTGAAGTCAGAAACTGAATGCTTGGGTCAGAAATTTATGATCATTTTAACTGATGACTAATCAATTACTGAAAACAAATCCATGTCAGGAAATAAATACAGAAGTAATGGCTTGGCTTTCATCACTGAGCACTTAAGAAGCGCTAATGATTTGAAAGGGCACAGCAAAAGAGATCTGAAAAGAAAATGGCAGTATCAGATTTATTTTCAATTTTCATCTGCTTCTCTAGAATTAAATCTGAAAAATGAAGACAAATACCTGCACATAAGGAGCATTGTAATGGCTCAGTGCCTTGTCAAGGAGAGGAACTTTGGTTTGCTCCTACTGCTTGCTGCTGCAAGATTGGAATTTTGTGGCATGTGACTAGGCCAGAGAGTCTCTGTAGGAACTGAGCAGCACAGGACAGGCGAACCATTCCAAGTCACCAGCCCTGTCTGTTGGGTTAAATCCAAAGAAACTGCAGAAAAGTTTCTTTTCAGAAGCCTTGTTTCACAGTAAAAACTGGAGTAAAGAGTGGTCTGTTATTTTCTTGTGAAGACCAAGCATGATGGCAAAGATTAGAAATACAAAGGCAAATTCACTCCTTTATTTCCTGTTTTAGAGGGAGCATGTGCCTCTGCTTTACGCTGGAGTCAGCCTGAACGGTTGCACAGAGTGTAGTTTAGTTACCTGTCTTCAGCAGCAGGGAAATGGGCTTGGGCCATCGAAGGGAAAATCCTTGGAGAAGCAACTTAAACTGGGAATTTACTCTTCAGAGAGCAGCAACTTCCTTAAATACATCTCAGTCTTTTTCTTGCCATCCAGCAATGGTTTTTGCTGGTTAATGGAAGTTATTCTGAGTTTTCTGTCGGAGATCTTTTCTATTTCCCCTCAAAGCCCAGATAATACAGTTTCACAGGCCACCTTCTGGGTTCACAATAATTTAACTTTTTAATAACTGGTTCAAATAATGTGTTATCTGTATTACATTCCTGCTTGGTGCTGGGAGGGTTCATATTTCCCTACTACAAGCTTCTATATCTACACGGTAGTTGCATGTGATGTCTCTGTGAATCTATAAAGAACTTGCAGTAAATGCATGAATTTTATAAGTGAAGGAAGTTACTTGGGAAACAAGACACGGTGAAAAAGAAGACCAATCAACGCTGGGTTGTGTTTTGTGTAAGGAATTGATGAAAGACATTGCTAAATGCTGCTTTTGGGGTGGTTGCATTTTTAGACAGCAGTGGAAGTGTACAGAACTCTCGTGTCTCTCCTTTCTGCAGCTCCAGGGTGGTTGATGGAGTTATGATTCTCCCTGTACTGATGGTGATGGCGTTCCCATCTCCGAGCTGGCAAGGTGAGTGTTGTATGGGGTCAGTTTCCAGTGTGGTCTTTGGTAACTCTTCCATGATTGCTCCAGTGAGGGCATTGGGTTTGGAAAGTGACTTCCATAATTGGTTTACACAGCTGTGTGCATGTGAAACTTTTTTGACACTTAGTGAGTTTAAGGTTTGCCTCAGAATAAGGGGAATAGTATTTCTACTGCCACGGAAAGGCAGGAATGGTTCATTTGAAGTTCTCTCGGATGTTTTTAGAGATGAGCTCCTGAAAGATGTGTACTTGCTGCTTCAAAAACAGCCTTTGAAAAACTTTGAATAAAGGCTTTCTGGGAGTAACTTGATTTTCTCAGTTTTAAATTTTAACTTACTTGAGAGAGGTCTCTTGTGTCTGCTGTGGCATATCTTTGTCATGCTGAAATACCTGAATTTGAATCGTTACCTCCTACTTAGTGGTTCTTCAGCACTACCTGAAAACAATATCCCTTCCCTGTAGCAGATTTTATTGTCTAATGATTTCGTTACCTCTAACTGAAGCTATTAAGAACAGGATGATGTTTTTTCTGACTCTTCCCTTATACAGATGATGAACGGAAGCTCAAGATGGTCCCCTACGAATGTGTGTGTGAAGGCATGTCCTGTGGGAATGGGGACCGGTGCCAGGGCCAGCGCTGCTTTGCTTCCCTGAGCATTAATGACGGGGCTAAGGTTTACCAGAAAGGCTGCTTCCAGGTCTATGAGCAACGGAAAATGACGTGCAAAACACCTCCATCCCCCAACCAGGCTGTGGAGTGCTGCCAGGGACACCTGTGCAACATGAACATCACTGCACAGCTGCCCTCTTCCAAAGGTGAGAGCTTCATTCGTCAGCAGTGCATTTTCAGAAAGAAGAGGGGCTTGGCTTTGATCTGCTGAGGTGGGAGAGAGATGGCTCCAGTGCTGGCCGAAAGAAGAGGTTTCGTGGGTGCAGGATGGCCTTTGTGCCCTGGTCTCCACCCTGGGGCCTGCTGGCACACATCTGATGCCCATGGGTTGACTGGTCTCAGCAGCTGGGGCAGTGAGGGGGCTGCAGTGTGTGGTTGGGGTCAGGATGGAGGCACTGCCTATGAGAAGTGGCTCGGTACAGGTGAGGGCTGTGCTGTTCCACAGGGAGTGCATCCTTCATGCAGGTGTGCTCACACCTGGCTGTGGCACGGCCTCTCTGTCACGCTGGGTGGGTACCAAGGTAAGGGTTGATGTCGGTGCTAATGAGTTTAAAGACTTCTTTGGGAATCTGCAAATTTATTTTTTTCTCTCTCTTTTCTCACTTTTTCCTTTCTCCCCTCTTTTCTAAGGGCAAACCTTTCAAGGAGAAGCTGCAGGTTACAGCATGGAAACACTAATCATTGTTATCCTGGCTCCTGTGGTAGTGTTGATAGTTTTTTCTGCAGTAGCTGTGCTGATCATACGGAGAATACAGAAAAACCACATGGAGAGGCTCAGTTCTAGGGATGCAGAGTACGGCACAATCGAGGGCCTCATTGCCTCGAACGTGGGGGACAGCACGTTGGCAGTAAGTGACCTACCTGTGCGGGGTGTGACACCTGTGTGTTTGTGTTTCCTCACTTCCAAACTCCTCTCTCTTCCTTCCATGTGGCCACATCCCTAAGAGGACCTTTTGCTGCCAGGGGAGTCCTGGCCTCAGGACTTGAGTAGTGCCGTTCCTGTGTTCCCAAAACTGTAGTATTAATGAATTTTAACCAGAATATGGGTTTGGCAAGTGTAGGTCTTTGACCTGGAGAATCGCTCTGAACTGTTGGTGTTCCTGGAAACAATGTCAGCACATGAAAACAGAGTGTGCCTGACGGTTGGGTAGCCTGAAGTAATGGGAGAGGTAAAGAACTGTGCTGCATGTTTGATCTACAACAGCCTGAAGGATTGGAAAAGATGTGATGCTAAGTGAGAAAGAAAATACAGATAATTCTGATGTTTAAAACCTTCAGACCTGACTGCCATGATCTCGGTAGCAGGACTCTGGGATGACTGGGATATCAGTGACATTTTGTTGCTAGAAGAGCAGAGGGAGCTCTAAGAAATTTGCAGTGCTTACTCAAAGCTCAGTTTTCAAAATACACTGTTGCTTACGTGGTCTCTGGAAAATATAATGAGCTGGGAAGTGTTCCCTTTCTGCAAGCTGACTGTCCCTTCCCCCTTGCCTGAAGCCAGAGCACGAATGTCCCAGCAGCTGTCCCTCACTTTGTCTGAGCAGAACAAGTAAAGCTTTAGGCAGATAGAGTGTTTTTCTGAAGCAGTGCAGAGTTTTCTTCTCCTTGCATTGCTAAGCTAAAATGTCCCCAACAGTAAGAGGCTGGAAAACATTTTCTATTTTGGTGCTGTCTCACCATAATGTGCTTTCACTGCAGGGTGGAAGAGTGGCCTATGTCCATTAATCCTTTTTTTATTTCTTTTTTTGTAATGCTTTTGGCTCTCTTTAATCGGCCCACAAGGCTTGATTCCATGTTACTGGTTTAAAACATCCAGTCTTGATGTATCCACCAGGGCCCAGGTGTGTGTACAACTGGTCTTCTGTCCTTAGCACTGACTTCAGCTTTTACCAGCTCTTCTGTCTCAGCTGTGCAAGGTCATTTCAAGCCATTTGCAAACCTTTTGTACTTCTAGTTATTTAATGCTTCTTGGAAATGGTGATAAAACCTGCGAAGAATAAGTAAAAATTCTGTTTCGAAGAGCTGTGAGGAGCTGTGAGCTGTGAGGGCTTGGTCTGGTGGAGCTGTCAGACCCTCTGAGCGATGGTGCCAGCGCTGCTGCTCTGCCTCCCAGTGTGGTTGATGCACAAAAAGTAACTGCAAGTTCCTGTGCCTAAACGTTAATCTAAACAGCAAGTCTTTTAGATTCCCGATTTTTCTTCTCCATTGTGTTTTAAATCACTGGTTTTGTCACACATTAGATAAGTTTACATTTAGGATTAGTCTCTGCAGTGTAGCAAGTGCTTAAATCCCTAAGCTGCTTAGTGGGCATGGAAGGAGCTCTGGCCTTTTCAAATCTTGTTTTTACAGTTGCTGTAGATAAGTTTGGGGGTGGTTTTTTGTTTTTGTTTCTTTTTTTTTTTGTCTCTGATGGAAGCAGGAAGGAAAATGAGCTCTCAGTTTGTGTTAAAAAGTAGTAGTCTCCATCACACCTGGATTATCTTTTTCTTGAGCACGCGTTAAGAGGTTGTTGGAAGAAATGAGATTTCGTGGATATCTGGTTCAAGCCCAGCAATGTAGTTTTCTGGAAATAATAGAAAGTTAGGCTTTTTTATCCTATTTTCCTGTGTAAAGAAGTCTAGCAATAGTTATTAATGCTTTGAACTAATACAAAACTCCTGGCTGTAAAAGTAGCTGGGCTTTAGCATTTTACAAGGCTAATGGGATTTTAACATTCAATCAGGATCTCGCTCATGTTTATTATAAGCTCACAGCTCAAAGTCTGCTTTCTATGCACTAAAAATACCAGAAACCAATAAAGCTTTTAAGAAAGATTTGTTACAGAAGTTTTTCTGGAGTATCAATGACAAATCTTGTGTAGGTGATGCTGGTAAATCTGCTCACCTTGTTTATTTGAAAATTGTTTTCAATTTTGAATACCTGCACCAAGCTGGAATAGGCATCAGAAACAGAGTTGAGAGGACATTAGGTAAGTAAAAGAAGAGTGAAGTGCTGAAAAAGGGTGGAATCTCATGACAGAGGATAGCTGGTAGGCCAGGCGTGGGCTTCCAGTTCACAGACATCTATTGTCATATAATTATTACACTTACTAAATAATGACTTACTAAACAAATGCTGTTTGACCCTTAGTGACCAAATGGCATCCCCAGGGCCACAGAGATACCCCTGAGCTTTAACCTCACCTGTCCTTTGTGCATGGAACACAGGGAAAAATGGACTTTCTCACAGGTTCTGAACTTCCACTTTTCCTTCCGAACAGGATTTGTTGGACCATTCCTGCACATCTGGAAGTGGCTCTGGGCTTCCTTTCTTGGTGCAAAGAACGGTGGCTCGCCAGATCACACTTGTGGAGTGTGTAGGTCAGTGTCTTCTGGGTGTTTAGTTTTTTGTAGGGCTTTAGGGTTAATTTTAAGGATTCATTAAATTCTTCTTCAGCATATTTTTATTATTAATTGAGTAGTGTTAAATTTGGGTTTAGGAAGCATTTGGGTCAAAGATACCTGGAGGCATTGGCATTGCGATGCTGTGCAGGCACTGAAGAGCTGAGGAAGGTATTGGGGTAAAAAGCTTGGCTTGCAGACAGTGTGTCCTGATCTCCACAGGACAGGGCTCGGTTTTGGTGGGGTTGGTTTTTTTAATCGTTTTTTTGTCTGTGGATGGTTTTGGGGTTTTGTTTTCTTTAAATCATCATTTTGTGTTCCTGCAAGGGCTGATGATGTAATAGAAATGTAAAGGCTGTATCCCCAGCATTACATTTCCTTCCTGTCCTGCTCACTGCAGAATTCACAGCTTTGTTTCGTGCACAGTGACCTTGTCATGTGCTGCATAAGTCACTTCAGCTGCAAAAGCACTTTCATTGCTGATGGTTGAGTGGTGACACCTCCCAGTTCAAACCCTCCCTACTGCACTGGTGTGCAGCGGGGAGAGATCCACACTGACAGGGCTTGCAGTCAAAGCAGACAGGAAAATGAGGGCTGCTGGAGCACTTTGTGACACAGTGTGATGTAAGAAGTGCACACAGGGGTGATCAGAGCAACTGCTGCAATATTTGGTTCATGACAGTTGAGTTCTGCCTGCTGAAGGCTGTTAGTTGACAGCTTCTCCTGTGTTTTTCCCCCACCAGGAAAGGGCCGTTACGGGGAAGTTTGGAGGGGTCAGTGGCAAGGAGAAAATGTTGCTGTGAAGATCTTCTCTTCTAGGGATGAAAAGTCCTGGTTCAGGGAAACTGAGCTGTACAACACTGTACTGCTGCGGCATGAGAATATTTTAGGTAAGTAGGACAAGCACATTCTGTATCCTGTTGTATCTGGTCTAAAGGTGAGTTACCTGGACAGGTCACTTGTGAAGCACTGCACCCTCACGAGGCAACTCACAGTCTCTAGGTTGTTGTGTTGTGATAAATAGCTGAAGGGAGATTTTCAGGGGGAGACTTCCAGGAGGGGCTGAGTCTCAAGTGGGGAATGTGTCATAGCAGCTGTGACTCGTTGCTCTGCAATATTCCTGCAGGAAGCAGTTAATCAACCAGATGAATCAGGTGTTGGCAGCTGAGCACACAGAAAACAGTGGAGGTGCCACAGAGCCCTGTGGAAGGGACTGGCTCTTGCAGCTCTCATTGCAGAGTCCTGCACAGTGTGTCAGGGGAAGTTCTGGTGGATCTGTGTTAGGTTGTAATCTCAGTTTCCCTGCAGAAATGGAGGGAGAAAAGGTGGGGAGGAGTTTATAATGAGATTTAGGGATTTGAATACTTTTCCTTATGGCCGAGTAAAGGGCAATATGAATCCAGTATTCTCTTCTGTTTCACTGTTCTGCTCAGGGTCAGAGTAAGCTCCTTTGGCATTTCAACTTCAGCTGTAGCTGCATGATGTGTCTTGTTTCTTGTAAATATGAAAGTAAACGAACCTTGTGCATCACTCATTCCTCATGTGCTCAGTTCTGAGAACTGGGAGAATGGCTTTATGTTGGGCAGTGGCTGAGGTTTAAGCAGCCCTTTGATTCCTAATAGACACTGGTGTGCCACCTCTGCAAATAAAAGCAGCAGCACATTTTCTGAGTGACACTGCCTCACCCAAAATCTGTCTTCAATCAATTTTCCTTTGGCTCCTTATTCTTGCTTCCTGTCAGAGAATGTTCCCATCTGTAGCTCACCCTGCTAGACATTTGTCTGTTTCCTGAAGCAGTTCCTTTGTTACTACAAAAATAATTTGGTGGCCTTCTGAAATGTGAATTATTGCACTTCCCTTCCCAAGAGAGCAAGTGACTTGACTGAAATTACATTGCACGTTTCCCTTGGTGCTCTGCCTGTGTTTAGTCTTTCTTGATAACTGTCAAATTTGTTGGCTATTTTAGAGACTCTTTTTAGATGCAATATTAAACAATATCACAGATTACAGAAATGTCATATTGTGCTCAAGTCTAACTTCAGGAGAGACAGCAGTGGGTGTTCTTTCTGACAAATGTATTTGAGCTTTTCATAAACATAGTTTGTTCCTTTAACTTGGAAATAGAACTTTTGCTGTTCCCAGCTAAAGCTGTTGAGGTCACTGTGTGGATATATGCAGAGGTGACAGGAAGGGAGCTTCCCCTGAATTTGGGGTTCAGTTTTAAGACCGGACATTTTTGAAGGCAGTTCTTGAGTTTCATGAGTTTTAAACAGAAAATTTTCTGTTTCTTTGTATCATTGTGGTTGGGCTACACATTTTACCCTTTTCTCAGCCTGCACTGGCTGCCTGTGCGGTCTTAAAATGGAAATGGTTGTTCATGGCTTGATGTTTGGGGTGTTGCTGCTTTCCAGTGTGACCCTCTCAAGTGGACAGCAGCAAATGTGCTACAGACTTGGGGTCTTTCTGTTTGACTGGGAACTTCCCCACCCCCAAGTCCTTTAAAAAGAATGAAAATAAAAATATTTTTAATGTGTGTGGTCCTAACAAGTAGTTGTTTGGTGTGACCGACAAATATATAAATGGGTTCTTGTGTATAGATGTGAGTTAGAGTTCCCAGCATTAGTTGGCTCTTGTTTCCATCACAGCAGTACCTGCAGTCATCTGCAGTGCCATTGTAATTAAACAAGTTTTGCATCGCAAGAGGGGGCAGCAGTGAATGACAGTGTCAGTGATTCAGTGTCACAGAATATTCAGAGCTGGAAGGGACCCACAGGGATCATCGAGTCCAGCTCTTAAGTGGATTGCTTGTACAGGGATCAGACCCACAACCTTGGTGTTATCAGCACCCTGCTCTGACCAGCTGAGCTGCTTTTCTCGGGGAGTCTTGAAGGAGCTCTGTCAGTTTATTTTCGTGTTTCTCCTTCTTCCTCTCCCTCTAGGTTTTATTGCATCTGATATGACTTCCAGGAACTCCAGCACGCAGCTGTGGCTGATCACACACTACCACGAGATGGGCTCTCTGTACGACTACCTGCAGCTGACCACGCTGGACACGGTGAGCTGCCTGCGCATCGTGCTGTCCATCGCCAGCGGCCTGGCGCACCTGCACATCGAGATCTTCGGCACGCAGGGCAAGCCGGCCATCTCCCACCGCGACCTCAAGAGCAAGAACATCCTCGTCAAGAAGAACGGGCAGTGCTGCATCGCCGACCTGGGTGAGCGCAGCCCCTTGCTCGGGCGGAGTTCCAGGCTGTTGGGTGACCCCGGAGTGACCCCGGCGTGACCCCGGAGTGACCCCGCGCGCGCTGCGCTGCCCTACCCCGGGCCGGGGCTCCCGCAGTGCCCACCGCGGCCGCCAGGTGGCGGCCGCAGCCCAGCTACGCTTTTGGGGACTTTTCCTGGGTTTCCGTTAAATCCCATTCCCGCGTCCCAGACGATGCGGTGATTAGAGTTTCATGTCTGAAAGCATGTCTGTCCTCCCACAGACAGTGTGCTTGCTGTCCCAATGTCATAGCTCTGTCCAGCTTGTGCCATGCAGATCGTTCTGTGGGCCCAGACGTGGCTTCCTGGGACCAGCTGGTTTGCAGTTGAAGCACAATGCATGGGTGCTGAGGAGCAGTCACAGCAGTGTGGCTTGTTCACACCTTGGAGGGATGTCTGACAGTAAATTCTTTTTCTTTTCTCCGAGGACAAGGGAGAAAGTAGTGGTAGAACAGTATTGGGGAGCATTGCCTAGGCAAAAAGTGTATCAGGAGATGGGAATTTTTAAAATAATAGTTCTACTGCATAGTTTCTGTCAGTTGTGCCTGAGGGACTTGAGATACAGACAGGGAAAACATGAAAGCCACATACCTGGGCCTCTGGAAATGTGCTGTGGGAATAGTAACAAATGGAGCAGGAAAATACAAAGCTTCAGAGGCTGGCTTTTAAATAAATTTGTAGTTCCCTCTAAGGAGGGTCAGCACATCCTGGCATTGATTGACATGGTGCTGGTACAGTGAAATCTATTTCACTATTTTTCTAGAAGGTTCAGATGTTTGAGAGATCATTCCAAGAGAGCACAGCAGTAAAAACTTCCTGATTAGTTTTTATGGTGGTTAAATAGCTATTTTTTAAAATGTGAACTCCTCAGACATATATCTGTCACATTCTTCCTATGTTCCTGCTCTGTAAGGGAAGTTCACCAAAGAATTTGTTGCTCCTGGCATGCATTCATCCTCTTTCTTCTGTGAGGCCTTGTCTTGTTTCCACCCTCTGGTCTCTTCCTCTCAGGATCTGGAGCTGGGTGCTGCTGTGTGCCGTGGCACTCCCAGGATCAGGAGCTGCAGTACAGGCACTGGCTGGGTCAGATATGCTCTGGCTGAGCAGAAGCTGCGTGACAGAGTCCAGGGATGGATGTCATTCCTGCTCAGTCTGTCAGCTGGGGAAAAGTTCTGCCTTTGTCCTTCCAAGGCAGAGCACGTGCCTGATGCTGGGTCTGAGTTGAGCAACTCTGTGGGACAGCACTCAGGGCTGTGGCAAAGCAGCAGCTACTGCAGGCTGCTAAAAGGGGCTCGTCAGACCAGTAGGTTCCTTTTAAAGAGCTGTTATCTCAAAGCAGGAGCTGCTCTGCCAGGAGCTCAGTGCCCCTCAGTTACCTGAGCTTTGAGAGCCTGGCGGGGAAAGAGACCCTGGAGTGGAGCAGGATCTGCTTCCCAGCTCCCAAACAGCTCGGATGCCTCTGTGGTGGGAACCAGGTTACAACACTGTCCCCTGCCCCCATTGCCCCCCCTCCGTGGGGTGTGGGGTGTTCACTTGCCTCCCTCACCTCTCAACCTTGGACCTGTTTTGCCCAGTTTGGATGAAATTTCATGATTTTTATCAAAGTGTTCTCTAAGGTCTTGACTTTTTCAGAGTTGGCCATGAAATGTGGTTTCTAACCTTTGTTTGCAGTTGCAAGCTTTTTTTAAAGAAAAAATATAATCCGTACATTCTGTATGATATAATCTAATATGAACTTAAAATAGTACATAAAAGTGTAAGTGTGTGTGTCAATATTTGACAGAAGTACTTGGATCTGAGAGCAGACTTCTTCTCATCAGTCTGGGGCTACGAGATGATTCATAAGGCATGCCCCTAAGAAGGGTGGGGACAAACATTTTTGTAGTGCTTGTTGTTATAGGCCAAGGGGAGGTGGTTTGAAACCGAAAGAGGGTCAATTTACATTAAATACAAAAGTGTTTTACAGTGAGGGTGGGCAGGCCCTGGCACAGGGTACCCAGAGAAGCTGTGGCTGCCCCTGGATCCCTGCAGGTGTCCAAGGCCAGGCTGGACATTGGGGCTTGGAGCACCCTGGGACAGTGGAAGGTGTCCCCATCCATGGCAGGGTGGGACTGAATGAACTTTAAGATCCCTTCCAACCCAGAGCATTCTATGATCTTTCTAGAGGTGCCATAAGCATTTTCTTATCAGCTTAAAATATCTTGAAGTGCATTTAAATTGTAGAAAAGTGTTTTCCAAACTTTTATTACATTGAAATAGAGACTGTTCTTTGGAAAGGAAAGCAAATGAATGATCTCGTGATAGGTTAATTTTTGTGGGACTGAGGTAAAAAGCCTTTTAAGGTTCACCTAAAATATGCTCCTGTTAAATGTAAATAGTATGTCCTTCTTGGAAGATTTGTTGAGGAAATTAGGGAGAGTTTGCATCGCCCTCTCTGTCGCTTTGCTCTGCCATGCACCCTCTGCTGCTCAATTTGCAGTGCTCTCTGTTTACCGTGGCCAAATGAGTGCTCTGTGTGTTTCCAAATTTACAGTAATTTAGTCCCTCACATAATGTTCTCTGCTTAAATGTTTAGTAATTAGTAGAAACCAGGTAGAGTGGTTTTGTCTGACGCATTTTAGATCTGCTTGAGGATGTTTATTTTTTCAAGCTGCTGCAAATATGGTGTTTTTTGTTTTCCACCTTTATTTTTTTTAACTTGTGTGTATCCTTCACGCAGTGTTTTTCCTCTCCCTTCCCCTTAGTTTGGGTGTATCCACCTACCCAAAAGGTCTATAAATAAATTTGAATGCCATGTAAAATTGTTTTCTTCTAAGCAGCAGCTGTTTGGCTTCTGCACATCCGTGCCTGGTGTGCTGGGGACATCCAGTGGCTGCAAAACACTTCATGACGGTGTTTTGCAAGAGTGCAATAAAATGCTTGATGGTAATCCTTTAGGAGATAATGGGCCTGTCTGTGGCCTCAGGGGCTGGTTTTGCTGGCAAGTTTGGAGCTGACCCCGTTGATCTTTGGGCAGTTGGGCCCTTGGCTCCTTCTCTTCCAGAAACCATCTGATAGGGTCGCTGCTCCTGGGGGCCTTTATGAGCATGCTGCTACAGCTGAAGGGAACTTAACAGGGACTTGTTTTTTCTGTCCTTCAGGCCTTGCAGTTATGCATTCCCAAAGCACAAACCAGCTGGATGTGGGGAACAACCCCCGTGTGGGCACCAAGCGCTACATGGC